>VOQJ01033707.1:0-15266 GCA_015052665.1 Apistogramma diplotaenia | reverse complement strand
ATTTGTCCTTACCTTATATTTAAATTAGAATAAAAAAACTTGCTGGCTTGTCCAAAAAAAAACGATCAACTAAGTGCTGTGCGCGTCAGGATTCCTGCGAGTAAAAGATTGGCATTTGCTCAGCAAACAGTTAAATATCAACTTAGATTGATTGGAGCCTCATTTAAGCCACTATTTGTTTGTAAATGCAGCTCGTGAAACGGGGTTAAACCTCGAAGCCTGACACACGCAGCTGTTCTGCGTGTCAGTGGGCTGCTGATAATTTCATGACACAATGAAATCTTTGAAGGGAGACGCAGCAGCTTATTGCAAAAGTATGATTAATCCAGCTTTGTGTCGGTAAACAAACACAAGTCGCTGGTTTCAAAGTAACATATTTGAGTCAGTGAACACACCCACACATTTCCCAGAAGCCCCCTGGATTTGATATAGTATCAACTTAAAAAACTCGGAGCAGCAAAACCTGATGGTTCACTTCCACAACTCACCGTTTCATGTTGCGGCCATTAATATCTTGTAAATTGTAGTAATTAAAAAAACAAAACAAATTTGTTGGTCTTGGTCACATTTTACCACGAAGCAAAAATGATATCTTGGCGATCACATGACTGCAGTCTGCAAACATAAAGAGGACTTTGTACAATCAGAGCCCAGATCGAAGGACGTGCTCGCACAGAACAACTGCAACACGAAAAGCATTGGGAGTCATTTTTATTAATCCAGTTAATAAATATGTTTTTCATTGACTTCTCGTAAAATACTCAGAGACAGAAGATCAATTGTAACCAATTATCAGTGTGCTGATAACTATAAACCTGAAAACAAAGTTGATCATTTCATGATTGGGTTTTCACTCCAGGTTTTCTTAAAAAATAAAATAAATTTCATAAAGTGTTGTACACTTAAAGCATTTTGAGCTTTAGGCAAATTATTAGAAAAGTAGGCAAAATGAGCTTTTCATAGCTGGATGCTACTAAACTTAAGGTTGGGCTGAATTTGCGAATCACATTTTTCCATCACACAATGAGTACATTAAACAACACCTTTATTGATCTGTAGCTCCTGTTGCTTTTTTCTCAGCAGTTTTCAAGCACTTAAATATAAAGGTTCAAATACAAAAAACAGTTCGTCTTGGCATCGACTGATCTGACGTCAGCTTTTCAGAGTCAAATATTAGAAAGTGGTGAGTCTCTGCAATAGCCGGCATACCCGCTCATAGCAGCGTCTGGCGAGTTACACTTCCAGTGTGTTGTTGCTACAGGTTTCTGAAGTGTTAAATCAAGGACGCCTAAACATGGTTTAGAAAAATCCCAAAAAGCAACTTCAAGTCATTTATTAGTGGATAAAAACATTCAATCTTTAAAATCTGAGTGAGACACTAAATGTTACAATTCAGGCCACACTTGTGCAGTAGAATAAAGGCTGTGCATCGCTCACCAGCTTCTCAACGTGACAAGGGTCTCCTCTTTGAGAAGGTACACCGCATGAATGAATGCACAAACACCCAAACGCCTCGTGAAAAATGGAGTGACGCCAACACGAACAAAAGGATGTGAGCTACAAATACTGCATAGTTTAATCAGTGCACTTGGATACGCGTTTGTTCTACCATGAGAGTAATGGAATGTGAGGTCGATGTATTTTTGGTTTTGTTATGCATCTATTTGGAAAAGTGTAAACACTACATAAGACCTTCCTGAGCATGTCTTCCAATTCATTCTTTTGAACAGAAGTAACCTAATCAAAAGGATGAGTGACCTTGTCTAGATGAGAATTTCGCTGTATATACATCTATAGGTTTAAAAAGAACAAAATAATAAAGGAATTCGTTTTCAATATACATGATACATGTCAATAGCCTCAATGGCAAGATGCAGTAGACATGAAGCTTGTACAACGCCTCTACTTGTGCTGCCTCATTCAACAAGCAGTTTAAAGAATCTGACAACCTGCCCTACAGGTGCAGCTGACCTTGAGCGCAGAACGGACAGAGAGCTCAGACACCAGGCACCAGCAAGACACTGAAGGTCAGCGGAGAGAGCGCTAGGTGTAGCTTGGAGCTGCTGATTTAAGCTAATAACCTAATGGCACCATTCTCAGAGCCCAGCAGCAGCAGCCTCTTAGTGGGCAGGACCGCGAGGCTGGTCAGAGTGCCGCGGAAGTTCTCCGTGCTCAGTTTTGTGCTGCTGACGGGACTCAGGGAAATGTCAGCCATGGAGTACACGCCGATCTTATTGGCCACCGTTCCGGTTACGATCTCCGAGCCGTAAAGGTCAAAGGCGTGGATGGGGTCCGATGGCGACTTGTACAGGCGGAGAGGCTTTTGTTCCAGATCTTTCCACACAGTCATGGTGTAGTCACTGGAGGAGCTAATGACAAGATTTCCTTCTGCAGCCTGAAAAATAAAAAAACAATGAAGTCAACGTTTGTGGCTGTCATTAACCCAGTAAACAAAGAAAAGGCAAAGATAAACATTTCCCAGATTATTTTTCAAGATTTAAGATCCAAATGTCAAATACAGCAAAAATAATGACCACGTTGACCTCACCAGTACTCTGAAATTCAACAAATACGAGAAAAGATGAGGTAAATAAATACGAGAGCGATATTTAGTAAACAAAGCTGAATGGGGAAGATACCCCACATGTATTAACACAGAAAAATCCATCTTTAGCCTTGTTTAGGTTCGTTTCTAAATCATTTATCAGTGACTACCATTCAAAAACAAACCCAAAAAAAAAAGAACAGTAGAAAAAAAAGGGGAGGTCTCAGTAATGTGTGTGCCAATAAGAAGCATCGTTCTGATATAGCACTTTTCTACTCTGAGCACTCAAAGCGCCTATGCAGCACGTTTGCATTCACCCACTCAAACAAGCACTTCCATCTGTATCCAAGTGCTTTCTGTCCATCATTCACACGCATTCAGTCTCCAATGCCTGCGTCAGACAGCAACATGGGGTTCAGTATCTTGCCCGAGGACACTTTGGCACGCGGCCTGGAGAAGCCAGGAATCAAACCGCCAATCTTCCGATCAGCAGGTGACCTGCTCTTCCTCCTGAGCCACAGCCACCCCAACCCCAGCAGCCTTTCTAATACCTAACCTGTGTCCATATTTGCCCAAACTCGCGAGTTTAAAACCGGGCCTCTTGTCCTTGACCTAATTTGGGGTTAAATAAAGTTTGCACTTTGTTGACAGCATATTTGCAAGGGACATCTTTCACCATCTCTGTGCCCCTCAGTATCTCTGAATCATTACCAATGGGGAATGTCAAAAAATAAGAGACACGTAACTGATTGTTTTAATATTTATTTACATGACCACTAAATGGTACAGCTAAACCTCCTGGCTCGAGAATATTATGCTTTAGGAATACTGTAGAACACTTTTTAAAGAAAAATGTCTACAGTCCTGGAAATCTTAAGTAAATGGATAGTAATTGATCACTCTGTTAATACTACACCTATCAAATAGCAACATTTTTCTCTCCAACGATACCAAATTAATTGCTTTTAATTAGAAATGGAAAATGCAGCGATACCAAACTAAACCTGCATCACACACAGCTCAGATAACATGTTTTTCCACTATGTGTCTACGGTGATGTGGGTGGTGACTCAGTGCGATAGAATCGATACAACTGACGAGTGATTAACTGATTAGCTGCGCAGTGCGTGGGCTGTGGGGTCATCCAGAAGTTTCCACTGTTCACCAGAAAGCCCGGCAGTGATTTTGTACACCCCACGTTCTGCTGGTTCGAGTACAGAAAGGAAAAGTAACATTTCAACAGTAAATCGCTGCAGGCCTCCTGCATTTAATGTCTCACCACAACAGAGAGCAAATACATGTAGCAACCCATGACCCACACCCATCCAGCTGAAGTCTTCTGTAAACAACTTGACTGCTACTTGGTGTGACAAGCTTTGAGGTTCATGAAATAACTGAAATAACTCTGAAATAATCAAACCAGCCCACCTGGCACCAACAACCAAGTTCAAAGTCACTTAAACCACCTTTCTTCCACATCCTGATGCTCAGTTTGAACTTTAGTTCATTTTGATCATGTCTACAAGCATAAATGCATTATGTTACTGCCATGTGATTGGCTGATTTAATATTTGTTTTAATAAGCAGCTGAGGAGGTGTACCTAACATAGTGGCCACTGAGTGTATATTTCAATAATAATAAAAAAATCGGAGCCACATACGCAACTGACAACGTAAGCAGTTACTCAGGTACTCCTTTACCCATTTAACAGAGAGGTGAAAATAAACTACAAAGACATGTCAACTATACCTTCATTTGGAGTATATCTCCTTCATGAGCTGGCCAGCCTCGCAGCACAAGACCTGTGCGTGCATCCAGCAGAACAATGACGCCGGATGAGAAACCTGCGGCCACCGTCCGACCTGAGGGGCTTACAGCCAGGTAGCGGATGAGCCCGGCGCTCACACTGTTGAACGCCAGACGAAATTCATGCTGAAAACATGGGGAAAAAATTAGTCACCTTCAAGGCTGAAATAACTATAGTAGAGAAGCATAAAAGTGCTGTCATTCATATCGTAACAGTAATGAAAACTAATTAGTGGGCGGTGTATGAACTAGGTCTCGGATGGTTTGAACTTTTACCTGCAATCCGGGCTTGCGAGGATCAATGAAGCGGAGAACAGAATCGGCGCTGCCGTACACAACGCTGCTGTGCGGAGCCGGCATGGTGGTGACAGCTGTAATGGGATTCTTCCCATCCACAGTTTCATGCAAGCGGATCTGCTTGCCTACGTAAAACAGATCAAAACTTAGATTTAAGCTAAATGAAAGTGCTTTAACTGTGAGCAGAATTGCATTGTAATTCATCTCCCTACCTGTATACTGGTCCCACAGGTGCACCGTACCATCACAGCTGACGACCTCCTGCGAAGCCTCCAGCTGGCCAACATAGAACACTGACTTTCGATGGTCGCTGTAGGTCAGCCTGGGCTCCACATCCTGTGTACCATCGCCGTGGTTATACAGAGGCCAGAGCTTCACAGTCTTGTCTTTGCTACCAGACAGAAAGTAATCCTCTCCTGCAAGAGGTGCCAAACACTTGGTGGTGCCTGAGTGACCCAGAAAACTCTGTAACCTGATTTGATGGAAGTGGAAATGTGGATCCTGTTGATTAAGACCAATTTCATACTGCCAGTAGGCCAGCCAGTTGCCCTGCAGAGAGCGGCTACTTCGGGGGAGCTCCTGCTTCAGGGCGCTGTCCTCCGGGGCGGGGCTTGTAACCCAGGAGGAGGAGGAGAAAGAAGATGCACCGGTGGATGGTGTTGTGAAGGTGGAGGCTGCAGTAGTGATTGGCGTGGTATGACTGGAGCATCCCCAAGGGTGAGCCATGCCAACGTTCGAGCAGCCGCTGTAGTCGGCGTCTCTGGACACTTGGATTCGGTTTCCTACGAGATGACTCCCAAACGTGCCCGATTCAGGAAGTGAATCTCCTTGCAGGCTGGAGTTGAAAGAGGGTCCTGGGAATGCACTGCAATCCACCCGTCTACCAAAACCAGAGGATGGATGTGGCTCCACCCTGGATGCTGTGGTGGTGTTTGTCTCTGGACTTCCCCGACTCACACTCTGCTGGTAGGACTGGGCTAACTCCCAGACCAGCTCATGATTGGGAACAAGTTTCCGGATTGCTGTGTCACCTGCAGCAATGAAAAGAATTGTGTTTTATACCTATTTATCATTTAAAACATACTGAGATTTTCCATTAAAGAAAGCAGCTTCTGAATAACAAAAAAATAGGAATCTCCTACCTATGAGGCAGTAGAAGGGGATATAGGAGGCATGAGCCATCTGAGGATTAAACACAGTCTGCAGCTCTTCCAAGACCGCCAACTCATATGTCACATTTGACACTTCAGTTGTACAGACATCCACCACAGTGACTTCTCCCACAACCCTGCGAGGGGCGTTGTCAAGCTACGGTATAAAGACAGACCGTACTGCCATTTCATATTTGTCCATTTTAAATTTTAATCCTTTATTGAAATGGCAAGAAACAGGTTTAACTACAAGAAAACAACCTCACAAATACACACACAAGTTTTTATTTTTATCCATTGTTCCTCAACCTTTTGTGTCAAATGTTTCCCATGAAGTCGTTTGTGACAAATCGGCTATTTTAAAGTGTTCTCGGAAAACATGCAACTTAACACTTGTCAGTTGTTATGCATTATTTGTGGGTGTATCCGTCTTTGCGAGGACCCAACTGAAATTTACATCCTGAGAGTCGGGTCACTCGTCTTACCCTTCAAACATCTGTGTGAGGGCTATGATTTAGTTTGATGCTCACATAAAATTAAATCTAGCCGTGATGGTAAAGGACAGTGTGTGTGTGTGTGTGTGTGTACCTGGGGCTGCAGAGAATGCAGCAGCGAGAAAACAGCAAAGAACCGGCACAAAGTGTCAGCCATATGCTGCTGCACCATTTCCCTCCCAATGCGCAGACAGATGAGCGCCATCAGGCTGAGTGTCTTCAGACAGACAGCAGTGCGTGTCTGAACGCCACTGGGGAACCTACACAGCACAGCAGAACAGATCTAATGTTTGTTTTTTTAATTATTTATCCTTTTGAAACTAAAGAAAAGGCGTTTGCACTTTCAAGAGTTCAAACAAGTGAAGAAAAGAAGAAATAAAGCAAAACCGTCTAATATTTTGCAATGACTTTGCAGTTTAAAATGCTTTGCCTGAATTACAGAACCCTCAGTGACTATAATGCACAGTTGCTTCTCATTAGTGTATAATGTATATAGGTTTGTTTGTCATTTACCCCATTCGAGGAGTAGTAAGCAGGTCCAATAATGGCAGAAGGATATCCTGATTGATCTTCATAAGCATGTCCATCAAAGTGGTATCA
The DNA here is from genome assembly GCA_015052665.1 of Apistogramma diplotaenia. Lineage (NCBI taxonomy): Eukaryota > Metazoa > Chordata > Actinopteri > Cichliformes > Cichlidae > Apistogramma > Apistogramma diplotaenia. The sequence goes on along the minus strand of VOQJ01033707.1, from coordinate 8,372 downwards.
GAGAGAAACACGATGATCTTCTGTGTAAGTGCAACAGCTCCAAGCATACTTGCTTCCTTGCGCGTGTTAAGACGCTGAGAAGAAGGTGGAGACACCTGGAAAACAGACACATTTATAAAATGAATAAGATATTCTGGTAAGATTTTTTTAACCTTAAAATGTCCTCTAGTACGGACAGTTTTCCCAACATAAGGAAAACTAGCTTTATAATGCAAAAAGGAAGCTTTATGTGTGAGACATTTCTATAAGTCTATTGTTCCCATCTTACTAGATATCCAATATAAGGCAGGTACTGGTAGGTCAGCACAGGTTCTCCATAAAGCTGAGCTATGTAGATGAGGCAGTCCAGCACGGGCCCTGCTGTGTGGTCACCAACAACCGGCTTCTTCTCATATACACTGCCCATCCCCACATTCTCCAGGCTGCTCCCCTCAGCAGGCGCCACAAACTGATGATTTTGAGGTCCTGCGGGCAAAAACATGATAAGGACAAAGGTTGGTGGGTGAGCATGATTTTGTTAATTGTGGATTAGACAATTGAGCTCTTCCTGTCATCCGTTTACGTACCAATGTAACAATTTGTGAGCAATCGCAGCAGATTTCTGGCAACATATCGAGATGTGACTGTCGGTCCAAGCTTTGCTGAAAGCCATCTCACTGTTTTGCAGACTGTATCTGTATTTGAAACGTGATCAGAGTGTCAGATATTGCCAGATAACGAACAAGGATTTGCATACGCCTCCATCGTTAACTCACCTAGAAGAATCTTGTGCTCCTTTCCTTCAGATTCCTCTGATGGATCATGGTCATCCTCTTCCTCCTGTCCTTCTGCGATCCCTTTGTCTGTCTCTTCCAGCACCATCCCATTCACAAACTCACCCTCTAAAGTGGCAACTGTGGCTCCTGAAGCTTCTGCGCAACCAGAGAGAGTAAACTCGAGGTTGAAGACAGCTGGTTCTTCTTTATCCTCACCATTATCAGCCACCTCTTCTTCCTCCAACTCCCCTCCCTCCTCTCCCTCGCTGGTGTGTTTGAGGTCCTGGCTGCTGTCAGCTGACTTTAGACTGGCTCGATCCCGCATCGAGTCCTCACCCAGGGAGAGTTCACTTGTGCTGCTTTTGTCACTCAGTTTCCCCACACTGAGAGACTCCTGGTCTTGGTCCTTGGCTGCAGAGTTCTGACTCTGCTGTTTCCCAGAAAGCACCCCTGCTCCGCTGTTGACATAAAACCCATTCTGAAAGTCTTCTTGATCCGAGAGAAACACTTGATCACTGAGACTGATGCCACTGCTAGCTCCCATGTTGCCGCCAACAGAGCCAGACGCTGGCCGAACCTCACCACACTGAAAGTCCTCTTCTTCCTCCTCTCCCATATTACACATTCCATTTCTCAACCCTTTAAAAGGTTCCACTCCAGAGCCCGAATTGCAGCTTTCAAAGCCAGTCATGACCTGCAGCACATGAGGAAGCAGGCTGGAAAGAAAGGCCTGCAGGCCCAGCCTCACAATCAGTTGCAGAATGAAACAGTCAGTGTAGAGATAGAAACGGCCTCTGAGGCAGTGAGGGTTTTCATAAACATTAATCAGCGGCTTCAATAAGTATTTGTTTGCATTTCTCGGACCCAGTACCGTCGAGATGGGTTCAAAAAGGTACCAAGCTGCATAGACGGCAGTGGATTCCTCAAGCATGAGAGCTAGGATAAAGGGCAAGAGGATCTCAAGACCCTCTGCTGTGATGTTACTCCGCAGCAGGGCTTCGAGCTGCTGCCACAAGTGAAAGACAACATCTCTTCCTTGAAAGCTACTAATAGTCTCCATCTTGGCATGGTAGGAAAAAATAAAATGATGAAGTGCTGAAAAATACGAAGGGAAAGGAAAGGGAGTGATGATAGAGTTTAACAACTGAGAAGGGTTTGGAGGAGGAAGGCCACTGAAGATGGGGTCATACTTGAAGAGGAGAGGACTTGGGCAATCTGATCCATCTCTGTTTGCCTCCCCAGAATGTTTCTCTATTAGCAACAGTGTCTCAAGAGTATGGTGCAAACACAGTGGTACATCACGGAGGCTGGCAGAGCATAGCTTCATAACGGCTTGAAAACGCTGTCTGAGTGGGGTGTCTGGTTTCAGTCCTCTTAGTTTAGTGGAGTAGAATATCTCAGCGATGAGAACACCGAGGGCCTGCACATCTCTTTGGTAGAGATGCGTAAGAGAAGGGAACGCTTTGGTTGTCGGGTCCAGTTGCACACTGGATGCCGAAGGATGCCACACCTCAGCGTGAAGGCTTTTTACTAAAAAATTATTCAACTTCTCCAGCTCTTCCAAAGGCTGCAATGGGTTAAAGCCTTCAGGCAGAATGATCTTAATTTCTTCTGTACTGGAGGCAGCCACACTCCCTTCCACGAGTTTCTTATTCGTTGACCCACCTCGTTGGAGCATGGCACTTCGGAAACCAGGACCAATGCCACTTGTGAAGTCACCAGGGAATGAACCTGGAGACTGAGATACGGGAAGTGCTGTGTGCTCGCCTCCCGTCTTTCCTCCTGTTGTACCGATACCTTGCAGTGGTACGGAGCAAGATGCAGAAGCAGATGAGCCAGTGGATCCTAACGAGTCCAGAGCTTCTGTACCTTGTTCAAGGTCTTCATCTCTGTCTACTGTGGTCCAGCCACTGGACTCACACCCTGTAGACTCTGGCACCATTCCATCCACAGTGTCAGCCAGAGCGTCATTCGGAGGGATGGGGAAAGAAGGCACATTAAGAGAAGCAAGGCCAAGAGGAGGTGGTTCTGCTGGGGCATACTGGGAAGGAGACAAGCGGGGTGGGTGTGGCTGGTCAAACAGCTGAACTACACCATAGGTAGTTAGATGGGTGTGGTTGTCCACAAGATGCAGGCACACATTTTTGGCCTTGATAGCTTCTTTACCGGACAGCTTATAGCCAAATGTGAGATCGATCCAGTGATGTAAATGCTGGGACACCTCTCTGCTCTCCAGAAGCTGCCGATGAACCTGAATGAACTCCTCAGAAGACCTGCACCAGGAAGGCACGTCCAGGTCCGGCATGTCGGGGTGAATTGAGCGGAAAATGGAAGGGTCTGTGTAGAACTCTGGAATGCACTCATCAGGGGTCCAGCTCTGCATGCGTTCCATACTGGCTGGGTATTCATTGGGCTCCCACTGGGACCGAACATGGCTGCACAACACTGACTTTGGAGTCTGCCTGGCTTTGTAGACATAGTATGTAATGTCTGACAGAACATCGGATATGTGATGAGGTACATGGAGGTGGTCGGAAGGTCCGGCACCAGCAGCACCTCCACTGAGGTCTCCACCTACACCTCCTACTCCAACCCCGCTACCTCCCGCAGCTGCCAAAGCCTCTTTGGTCATCTCATACGTAAAGTCCAGCTGCTTATCCCCCTTATTGAGCCTGAACTTTGACCTCCTGAGATCCCGGAATTTACCTTCTGGCACAGTGAAATCAACCACCCAAGGCAGAACTGGGTGATAATTTGGGTCTCCTTCTCGCCGTCCTGCTAATCTGTTTAGTTCCATCAGGTAGTGGAAGTTACTGACTTGTCCATGGACCCAGTCTAGAACCAAAGTCCTCAATTCATCAAAGCAGCTTTTGCAAAGTGTTTTGTTCTCTTGGCTCACACAATCGCTTTCCCTTGACGGGACACTTTTTGGCTCTTGTCTACGACTAACATCACTTTCTGCATCCCCTTCTGTTCCCAGCTCCTCGTAATGACTTAGGTTGAGCTTAAGGTGGCTGCACAGCTGTTCATCTACTGCTATGTCCTGAAGAGACAGCTCGCCACAGGACAGGCCGGCTGCATGACATGCCTGCATAGCTATTAGTAGCTGGTAGAGAATGAACAACACTTTGGCATTGCTGTTAGCAAGCTTGGCTGGGCTAAATGAGACAATATCATGAAGTGAATACTGAGTATAAGGGAGAATCACATAGAGCATTTCTGCCGTCTCCAAAAGACATTCTGCAGGCAGGATGTTAGGACACAGACTGTCTGACTGGGATTTGGAAAAACAAGAGGAGCTAGACAGCAAGCAGACTTCTTTTTCCTTCTCTCTGGCAGGAGAAAGCGATGGAGACACTTTATCAGTTGAGATAAATGTGGAATTGAAGAGCTTCTGTAATGCGTGGCGTACTGCATCTACAGCTGTAACACGCATCTGCTCACTGGTTCCTGCATATGGCTGCACAAGTTTGTTGTAAGTTTCATGCCACAGATTTCTGGAAAAAAAAGGAAGAGCGACAATGAATACAGGCATTAAGACATCTCTGAGATCTTAAGCAATGATGAGTAACCATGTCCTAACTAAAGCAAGTAAAAAATAGCTAACACAGCTCATTTAATACAAAAGCATTACACACCAGCATATTGGTTCTGCACATAACACATACACAACAATTTTAGTAAATTATTTATTGATTTAAAACCTATCTACAAATTACATGCCTGAAAATAGTCACCTTTACAGGAAAAAGGCAAAAGTTTTTGCTAAACCATAACATTTCCAAATGTACTAATCCATCAGTGTGACTGATTAATCATTCAGAGATGAATGGCTAATCATCCTTATATTTTTCCTTGGAGAAATACTGTTACTCTAATCAAGGTTCAGCACTGCAATAAGGTGATAAGCAAAAATACATTTTGCAGTAGAATTTAAAGTATGTTCAGTACCTGGTATTATGCTGCGATACACTCTGCATGGTTCTGATGTAAGAATCCTGTGCCAGGAATTCCATTTGTTGATGGCATTGCTCTCTGACCAGTTTGTAGCTCAGCTTACTTTTCCCCAGACCCTGAATGCACACTCGAGTCCACCCAGGGGGCAGTTTTGCCTGGGAAGACTGAAGGTATGTGCAAATTTCTGCCTCACTGATGCTGTCAAAGCGCGCGCAGCGCATGACTCGCCTCTCTCTCAGGCCCATCAGCCAGCGCACAGGAACAAGGGCTATGAGCTCTTGAGGACGGTGCCCTGGGCCTTGCTGCCGCCTGTCAATCCCCAAGTCTTTTTCAACTGCATGCATCAGCCGATCCATGGTGAATCTGCAAACGGTTGTTCCGAGTTACACACGTTTCAGCTACCTTCCCCTTGCTGTCAGCCACTGGGGGTGATTTTCAGACATCCATGGAGGAATAAAATCAAATCACCAAGAGCAAAAGTTCTCCCCTCATCCACCTGTCCCTTTGAAAAAGAAGTGAAAGTATAAATAGTCGGTTAGGCAAGCAACCAATTTAAAAGCAATACTGATTTCATGCTTCTCTCAGTCTCAGTGTCCATAAAGTTTGAGCTCAAATCACATGACTGAACTCCGTCTACCTGTCAACAAATCCACTCTACCCCGTGTGCAGGTTTTCTGAGTAACGACTGTGATTTAAATTGCTCTTTAACACGCCTTTAAGTAGTAGATAATGCAGTGAACGTATTTCTATTTGGGAAACAGCAATTCCCAATTTAAACAGACACTGTAAGCGATGTGAAGTTTAAGCACACCATGTAACTGTACTTAGATCATTTTTAACATATTAAATAACTGACCAGACAAAGTGAGGCGAAAGTGTCAGTAAGGTTAAAAAACAAAACATTGTGGAAGTAACGTCGAAACTTATCGCTAGCTAACTGCTAGCTTAACGAAAGGACTAACCTTAAAATGCATAACGGAAGCAAAAATGCGACCATACAGTTTGTTACTAATATTTCTGACGCCAAGTTAAACAAAAGCAATTACCACTTTAAACTATAACTGCAGCGTTATTACAGACCAGTTGCCACCAACGTTTAGCTCACCTCTCACCACTTGTAGCAGTTGACAGCTAGTTAGCGTTGAGCTAACAGCGCATCCCGGTTTCATGCATGATGAGTTGCTTCGACATTAGCTTCATAACACCCGGACATCCTGCGGGATGACATGTGTGCTTCATTTTCTGGTGCTCAGGGATGTGTCTCAGCAGCTGGACGACAGTCAGTCAGCCGATGAGGTTTTGCTCTGAGCTAGTTGGAGCCATGTTTTAGAAGCGACACCTCACGTGACAAAACGCCCCCCCTCCCCTCTCATGTGACCGCTGCCCCCCTGCAGCCGCGACGGCAGCGATTCGTCCGGTTATTCGCTCTTCATAGTTATTCAGTGGTTACTTTATAGAGAAGACTTATTGGCAGGTAACCGTAGCCCACTTTGGAGTCCTCCTGGCACATTGTGCTTCTCTGTGTATTCATTAAAATACGATTTACTAACTATAAATCCCTCGAATAAAAGAGAAACTAGATAACACGAGTTTTTATTTGCCACATGAGCAGTTATGCACAGTACAATTTACAGTGAAACGCATTTTGTACCTGCAGCCGATAATAAGTAGTAAGAAAATAAGAAGAATTAAAATAAGTACTAATAAAAAAATAACACAAGTAATTCACTTGCACCACTCTTATTATCTTACTAAAATGAATAAAATCTAGCCACAGTTTTACTTCATGCTGTATTTTTTTTCTTCTTTCTTTTTTTAACATTTGGGGACCCAGGAAATCACATGACAGACTGGTTCCCAGTTTCACAGTTCTCCAACTTCGCCGCGAGAACTTTTTTTTAAACCTGATTTCCGTGTTGTACGGGTTCCCTCCACAAGGTGGCGTGATGTGTGTAATTTTACACGCAAACCCTCCACTTGGACAGACTTTGCAGACATCTGTACTTCGCAAAATTTGCTTTAGTGTTATAGTATGTTTATATTGATGCTTGCATTAAAGCATTAATCTGTCACTGTTTTATTTGATATAATGTGGTCCTGACGTACAGTTATAACTGAAGGTTGACAAAACACCAAAAACGTGAAATCAGCTTGAATGTCTTTTGATAATCCACACTAAATTATATAGACTCCATTAAAGACTATAGGAAATCGACTTGTGATATAAAATGATAAAGTGTACATCGCAGATGAAATGGGTTGGAAAAAAGATCCACATCTTCTTGTACCTTAATATGTTTGCTTGTTTCTATTTCTCTCATATTGCAAATGAATTGAACTTGCAAGGATAACGCTGGGATAGAGACTACTACAAAGGTTACAGCTGCAGGTTTTATGGCCACGATTCACCAAACGCAACACATTTGAGTATAGTTTAATGCCTCTCGCTGTGCAATAAACAACTCAGTTTTATTGCTGTATGAGTTCTTTTATTGTCAGCATCTGCGAAGCCACTCGTTTTAAACAGCATATTTTATATATCAATATATGGAAGTAAAGAGCAAAATGAAGGCAATTGATTGTCCACATTATATATTTGCAAAATTGGTAAAAATGTCGCTGTTCATGGCCTGGAGACTCACAATTACAGGGACACAAATTAAAAGGCTCCCTCGTCCCAGCACACCACCAGTGCAGCATAATTACTGTTAGCACTTTCAAAGAAAAGATGCAGCCAAAAAACATGACATTCCTTGGCTCAGCATTTTATGTTCTTCTCTTAGTTTTATTTAACTTCCATGCAGAATGTGTTTGATGTTTTAAAGCAGAGTGTTGGCTTGGGTTTATGGCACTCACTACAAATATCCTGAGCTTCCATTGAAAGGGAGTTTCCACAATGAGGCATAGTGTGCAACACATCTGAGCATCTTACTGTATATATCTTACTCTGTATATTTCAAATTTTGTATTTTGTAACATCATCAGCTGTTACAGGCTCCAGCTCCCACACAACGCGTGTTGCACCAGTGATTATGATAATGGATAACTGAGTGGTTATCATTTGAAATCACGTGACTAGCATTACATGACCAGGTGGGTTGCAGGCTGAGAAAAAAAAAACATTGGATATAACTTGTTTAATCAAAGCTTATGTTTTATTATATTTATTAATTTTTCGGGGTTTTGTTGTTATTGTTTCTTTTTTAATGTGTGAAATGTAAAAAGCCCGTTTGTAGGTTTTCTGGACTTTCTTGTGAACTCGTGATTTCGGCTGTCTCCTACTTTTATTTTTCCGTCTCTGATACAATATAACGATGAAGATCACTTCCATTGTTGTTCACCCAATGAAAAGCTTTGCGACAATGATTCGCCGTGACCGCAGTTCGTCATGCAGTGGCTGTCGGATGCTGCCGTGAGCAGCAGGAGCCTCACTTTGTAGATGTAACAGTGAAGATTAATTTCGATGGATATTTGTAAATTATTGTATTGATCACGTGGAGGAACTTTTAATCGGGCAGCTCTTCCGTTTCGGTGCCCCCCCCCCCCCCCTCCTCCTCCTCCTCCTCCTCCTCCTCTATTCTGCGCCTCAAAAGTGCTGTCCAGGGTACGAAGTCTGCTTTTCTCCGGTTTCCTTTCAAGATGGCATTCTTGAAATTTCTC
>VOQJ01033699.1:64402-93076 GCA_015052665.1 Apistogramma diplotaenia | reverse complement strand
GCTTTCCCTCTTAACAACGACCACGACTCCTCTGTGTTTATATCTCGGAGCGCCAACAATTGTCAGAGAGCCACGTTGGGTTTTAGCAATTGCCATGGAGTAACCTGGAGATTGGGAAGACAAAAGGGGGAAGACAGATTAAGACTCCTTATTAATCCTTTTCTAATGCCTTAGATTCTTAAAAGTGTGATATTTACCAAGATAACTGTCGGGCTCCAGAGACACATCCTCATATGTTTTCACCTTCTGGCCCCCTGTTGTGTACAGCACGTAGCCTCCCTTCCACTCGTTTGCACCAACAATTGACATCTGAATTCCCTACAGTGTGGACAGAAAATACATTTTAAATACAATTTATTTTACATTTTAAATCTGGATTGTGTTTCACTGTATGACTGTCTGTCTGCTTGTAGGTAATAAACATGTGTGACTCTTTCTATGACTAGACTGCAGTGAGTTTCAGGCAGTTTTTATTACCTCAGGCACAAAAGCTGCACTGAATCCCTCTTGAGACATTTCCATTTCCAGTGCCTCTCCACTGCTTTGAGATCCTGTAACAGAAAGAAAACAACATTGTAAAAGCCTGATACTATATAACAAATTCCACGTTGCAAGTTCAATCTTTCATTACAAATCAATGTCAGATAATTTTTATGCTGTTTGTTATAAAGTGCCGGAGCAGCTGTTGTTCATTTCACTAATGTACAGTGACAGAAAATTTACACTGACAGTAAAGCACAATAAAGTTAATACAATGTAATCGTTTTAGTGGCTCCATTTTCTCTGCCAATTAAGAGGGTTGAGTGGAATGCCAAAAAAGTAACTTAAAGGGCCAATTTGTACCATATTTTTAATGCCAATTCATGGCCGGAAGTAGGGGGCGTGGCCGGAAACGGCCCGCGGGGCGTGAATTTGACATGCCTGGTGTAGTGGTTTACAGATTTGCCTAACAAATGAAAGATCACTGCTTCAGTTCCAGGAGACATAAATCTCTTTGAAGGTAATGTTTAACTCTATGTCAAAATTCAAAATTTTTGGAACCTTTACGGGAAGTTTAACAGTTATAAGAATCAATTCATGTTTTTACCTTCGATGGCGAAAATTTTGTTTTGCAGATTCTGTCTTATTATTCCAAGTGCGTTAAAGTTCTCCACTTCAAACACATGATTGGATGCGGGAAACGATGCAATGGTTTTCAGTTCTTGTTTAGCCTCATATTGACTAAATGCATTTCCCACCTAGCATTGTTGGAAAACATACATGTTTAAGTTCTCATACTTGCAGGAAGATTGGTTCAACCCATCTATAATACAATTTACAGTCAAGTATTATACATTCTAACAGTGAATGGAACCCAAATCCAGTTATCTTGCGCAGTAAAATAGTTTTGTCTTTTTCATTCTGAGAGGAATGCATTTGCATTACCCACACACCCCATGGTTCCATCAGTAATTCTGCTTTGTTATTTAAGAAACATCTTGTCACATTTACATGGTCAGTGAGCTAGGATTGGGTTTCAAACTGGGGGCTTCTTGACATGGGTTTCCATGGCCTTGGAGCTTCTGGAGGTTTAATGAGTGGGTGAGCCATTATGTTTCTCCATATAGTGCAGCAGTATGTGACTGAAGCCTAACAACTGACCATAACACATCATCAGTATTAATCTCAACATTCTGCAAGTTTAAATAATAGAAGTACTCACCCCAATTGCAAATCGAACAATGTTTTTATTCTCTGCTAGCCGTGCTGCACCTCCTAGTTCAGACCGGTCATGAGATACTCCATCAGCAATTACAATCAAGATCTTCTTCACATTTGGTCTGGAACCTCCTTGTGGTGTGAAAACATTTTTCCTGTCAAATAAATAAAAAACAAAAAAGTACATATACATCATTTTACAGATCAGCATATGATCTTAAGGTAATTTGATTATTATTTCAGCCTGTTTTGTTGTTTCTATAGTATCTTTTCACAATTACTGAGACTTTTGTACTGTGCAAATCTAGCAAATACAAATATTATTTTTTTGCAAATTTAGCTCTGCCAGTATTTGAAATTAGCTTTGGTGGGGGCATGTCATCCACAATTCTGTGTACATTTTCTTATTTGAAAACCCTGTATTATAGTACACACTACAGTACTAGTGTGGTCACTAATGTAGCCAGGTACCCTCTGGTGGGTTGGGCTGCCTGCTGCCTCAGGCTCTCTAGGGCTCTTCCCTTCCTCCACCTCCTTCTCCAGGAAATTAAAAGAAAAACACTAACAAGAGGAGCCTAGGTTATAGAGCTCCTCTTGGAAATGCAAATATGTTTGTCACAAAAGAGCATTCAGAACATGATTCTGATTGCAAATTAATAAATTAAACCAGTGGTTCAGTAATATCATTGCATCGCTTACACAACATGTTTGATGGCTGCAGCTGTGTAAGTAGCTTCTTTATGTTGTCTGATTCCATCAATCGCTCTGTCCACTGATGCAGATGAGGAAAATTTTCTAAAGGTAAAATGTACTTGCACTGATGAGGAGAACTGGGTAACAGAAAACTGCAAAAAAAGAGGAGAATTTAAAAAACACACAAACATATAAAAAGGAAAGGAAATAAAACGTAAATATTTTAGGTCTATGTTGCCATTAAACTGACAGAGGGACTACAGTGTCTCACCTGTACATCACCTGAGAGAAATGACTGGATTAGATCTTTTACAAAGCCCTTCATTGTTTGAAAATCAGTATCGTATACGCTGCCTGAGCCATCCAACACAAAGGCGATGTCTGCTTGTGTTCGGCACCCTGTTAAAGAGATGCATTCATATTTCTATACATTTTTAAGGATTAATTTTAAAACTTTTCCCCACTTTCATATTATACTGACAGAAGGATTCTTGGTCTCTCAGTAAATAAACTCTGAACAACACAAACGTCTTAGCCTTAATTTAATTACTCAAATGTTGTAATTACATTACATTTTTCAGTAATGAAGTAATGTAACACATCTATACTAAAGGCAGTAATCACACTGCAGTTAAAATTATGGTGTTGCTTGTCATACAAAGCTTAATTATCAGCATGATGGGGGATAAAAAAAAAAACAAGCAAACAATAAGCATGCCTTTCAGGTAATCACAATCAGCTGGCCAGAATTGGCTGATTTCAGTTGGTGTGCAGGGAGGAGGAAAATGGTGGAGCCGTGTACAACTTTTAAGGAGTTTCAGTGTAGATGACATATAATAAGGGTAAGTCACTCCAGAAAAGCTTATTGGATGGTGCTACCAGGGGCGCACTTATTAAACAAACTATCTGAAGTCAAACTTCTTTCCACATCAAAACCATATTTTGTCATACAATCACTGTGTGGCAGGATCCTGGAGATGGGATGTAGAACTCAGTTAGCAAATAAAGCTGTTATATGGAGAGAATACAAAACAGAAATCATCTGATAGTGAGCCAGACCTACAAAAAGAAAGACTTGGAGATAAAAACTTGACGACAATGATGCAACAAAGAGCATGGGGAAACATGGACAATAAAGGCAAGGGGTAACAAGCAGGAGGTGGAAAACTTTGGAAAGAACAGGTGGACCAAATGACACTGACAGAACAAAGGGAACACACTGCACACGACAAGTCACTAACATAAAAAGACAGGAAGTGGGAAAAGAGACCAAGACTAGCACAGACTGGATATGAAATGAACAATCATAACACTGGGAACAAAGTAAAGAAAGAAAAGAGTGTGTGAGGAGGATATTATCAAACCTTTTTCACAAACTCTTTTCATTGTTACCTTGAAGGGAAGAAGGTATTGGTGATCCAAATCTATTGTAACCATCCATCTGAAAACACACACCATTGAACATGGTGATACTGTTGCAGTCCTTTGGAATGGTTGGCCCACACACCTGAGAGGAGACAAGCCAAGCTGTGATTCAGACAATAGGCTGGTTATTTTCCTGTACCTTAAACAATGGTTCATTCCATATAAAAGGACCCAAATGTGAAAAAAAAAAGAAATTCCCACATGACTACCAATAACTTAAGTCTGTTTAAAGAAGCCATGTATAAGTTTACCTTGATAATATAAGGTTTTCCATGTTAGCGGTCCCCAAAGTATAGGGGGTGGGACAAAATTTGCCTATTTCTTTTAGTTATTTTTTCAACATTAAGTACATGATATATCTACATTAAGTTTTCAGGGTGAAAATACACATTTAGTTTTTACCAAAAGTTTGAAGATTTCATGACTCATTAAATATATTGAAGTTATTGTACTCAAAGCATCAGCTGGTTCTGTGGGCGGCAGGTGGGCGATGCACTGATCTTTCATGGAATGACCTTTATGCATTTTCTAACCATAACAAGACATCTGACACACAGAGGATGGAGGATTTTGATCCTCACCAACTCACCACAGTGTTTTGTGAGACAGGATCACTTTTCATTGTCAAACCAAGGGACATGTTGACTGCAAACCCTGGTCCTGTATTGAAAGCATTCAATATCTGTTAAAACACTCGTAAAATACACTTTAGAAAAAGAAGAAAAGAAGAAAACTCAACCTCTGTCCCAAACATAAGCTAAGCAACATAGTGCATACTGTGCAGTGTAGTGAGGAATGCTCAGATCTCTGCATTGGAGAAACCAAACAGCCAGACCACAAATGCATGACACAACATAAGAGGGCCACCTTGACAGGACAGGACTCATCTGTACATCTAAGGATAAAGGGCAAACCTACGAGGATACTGATGTTCACATTTTGGACCAGGAAGACAGATGGTTCCAGACATCTACAATGTAGTCTTCAATGTAGTCTTAAACTCTATTCCCAGGCATCTCAACCCACACTTCAAGTGACTTCATGATAGGGTGGGGGCAAGGTCTCAGAGTGGTTTTACCCGAAAGCCATCATGGTAACGATTCATAGCTTCTTATTTTTTCATATCTTGGTTCATGTGATGATGCGCATGATTCATAGGGGATCAACAACCACCTCCAAAAGGGAAAACCCCCACTAAAGTTTAAATATCTGGGACTGTCCACCTTTTGGTTTTTAGAACTCAAGAAGCCTCTTGTATAAGAGGTCAAGCATTCAAAAAAAACCTGATGTCTGCAAAGCACCACAATTAAAAGGCTTTGCAATTTGACACGATAACTATTCGAAGTTGTGAAGTATCAAAGTAGCAAAGCTTCATTACTGTGCTTAAGTACAATTTTCAGGTGTCTGTACTTTGGTTGAGTATTTTTTTTTCCCCATCACTGCCCACCTTCAAACATCAAACTGATCTGAGCCTATGTGGAGAGAACGATAACATATAAAAGGCTGTCCCACTGGCACTTTTTTGGCAGACGATCACTTTTTGTTATTGTGTTCTTCAAAGGTTGCATGAAAATACTCGGCAGTTGGGTGCAGGAAAGACCCTAAAAAATAAAATCGAAATAATGACATCTTTCATGTGTGTTTTACTTCAGAAGAAGAGTAGATCTCCAAAGTTCATGTGCAGTGCTCTGCAGAGAAATTCTTTAATGGTAAAATCTGTCAGTTTCAGGTAAGTGACAGATGACAGGTTACCTACCTTCAAATTGTAGATTTCGGCACTCTTGGGCAGAGGTGGTGCATCTATATACTTTCCCTCTTTTATTTGGTAAATACTGCTCAAGTGGAGCGCTGACGAGCAAACTAAAGAAATAAATCCAGACATGATGTAAGTCTAGAGAGCAAACTGCAGTTAGATAAAGTACATATGCTTTCTATTAATCATTTACTTATTGCTGGGGGCCATAACAGAGATGGTAGTTAATAAAAATATATAGCATTAATCTTAAACATTGAATATGCAGTTGCAAGCCTTCGTTTTACATAGCAAAGCATGCTCTAACTTACTCTGACTGCCTTTGAACCACTTGATACCCAAAACCGGGAGCAGAGTTCTTCAGAGTCTTCCAGGGCACAGGATCAATATTGAAACAAAGTGCAACATTTAGCACTGAGAATAAAGAAGAAAGACCAACATCAACATTCTCATAAAGAAGTGTAATTTAAAGCCACTGTAAAGGATGATGGTGTGACTCTTTTGTTTAATCACAGTGTTTCTTTCATTGCCACTAGAGGGCACCAAATTCGGACATTTCAAAGTTCTGATAGATGTGGCTATAAATAATTATTCACTTAAAAGTCCAACTTAATATTTCACTTGTAAACAGAAACATTTTCTGATATTATTACTGAACAGTGAATCTTTAATAGCTACAACCATATATAGTAAAGTCACAAGGCTCCACCTGAACTTTGATGTTACAGTATCTATTTTTGTTACACAAACACATTTGCGTGCTGAAAAAAGGAAAAACTTTCCTTTTTTGGGCATGCTGCGGACAGTCAATATGACATCATTCCGTGCTAACATCTGCTCGTGTCCGGTGTTTTTCTGCACATCACGGCATTCAGCAATGACAGCTTCTTGATTTCATAATTTCCATAAGTCTAACTTTGTGCAACATTATTCATCATCATCGTGACACACACACTTGCCATGTCTTTAACGGGAATTAAAGAAAAGAGTCTATTATAGATTTTCCTCAGCATTTGGTCACATTTTGGATTTCTGCTGCATTTTATACAGATATGAATGTGCATTATATCATTAAACGTAAGAAAATAGCTACCTGTAGCAAAGGTGGGTGCACTGTCCACATAATTTGGAAAGATAAGTACAATGTAATACAGAGAGGTGTATAACAACTGCAGGAACTCAATTATTTTGGATTTCATGCCAAATTCCACGGTTTGCTTTGGGTTAATAATCAGAAAAAGGAAAACTATTTGGTTTTGTTTAATATGAATATTTATGAAATACTTTTTTACTTTTTTACAGCTTAAAAGAATTAAAAGTCAGCACCTGACTGAGCTAATCACACATTTTAGAGGGAGGACAGTGTGAGTCTCAGAGGACACAATGCAAATAAGGAAATGACATTAAGAAAAAAAAGTCTCAATTATATGGTTTCACTTAGTACTCTGTAGTCCCTGCTGGTTTTTAATACTAAAATTAATGTCTTGTGATTGAAAAATGTTGCTTTGTGTATAGCAAGATCACAGCTTATAAAAATGAAAGACAAAATCAAAAGGCAATAAACTTGTTTTACCTGAGAAGAATAGTGCAGCAGGAATTATCCAGTCCATTGCGATGCTCCCATGAGGAACATAAATGAGAGATGAGTGAGAAAGTACTTGTGCTGATAGGATCAGACAAGAAGCTGAAACCAAAAAAGCAGAAATCATAGTGACTGCTCAAAGCTAAGACAGCTATTAGAGGAACTCTTGTGGAGGAGGAGTTACAATACTGAAACCACCATCTGTCTAATGAAACCCACAAGACTAGAGCAAAATGTAATATAACTTCAGTTCTTGTTGCTGGTTGTGAATTGAAATCCTTTGGTGAAAGTTGGAGTATACGGCATCATTCTTTTCTCATACTTCTGTGATGGGAAAACACACACACATACATGTTTAACTTGATAAACTGTCTCTCTGACCACAGTATGGTTTAGAAAAGCCTCTTCCTGAAAAAGAAACCTATGAATAAAAGTCTTTTTTTTTTTTGCTCCTCTGAACTGTTTCATACCATCTGCGAGTCAGAAACGTTGGTAATGTGACAGCTTTCTAAGAAGAGGACAGCCAAGCTGGTCAAACAGGCCTTGATTACCAACTTCACACCTATAGTTGGCCGTTCGTACGTAATCATGAAAAAAGAGAAAACATATTAGCTCTTGTTGATATGCACACGTCACATAAGTTAGTGAATTTATTTAAACATTTGCCATTACTAACAGTATTTTAAATTACACTGAACATCTAAATAAGGTTCATTTCTGAACCTCGCAGGGCTGATGGATGACGACTCGGGCGACTTTTGTTGTACGCTCAACTGTTGAGACTACAACCCACAGGAAATCATCTTCTATTCTTGCAACTGCCCACCAGCAATAGTGTGTTTATGTCACCACAGATTAACACCTTATGCTCTGAGCACATCCAAGACGTAACATTTCACATCTTTTCAATTGTATGTTTTAGTTTCCTAAGCTATCTGAATGGATTTGCTTCAATTTCTGTCAAAGTGGAGAAAATCTCAATGTTGTGACTGTGGAACCTTGTGGGAGTCAGGATGTGGACTCAAATGCAGGACACCAGAGGTGAAGTGCAAACTCACAGCAGCTGGAACACATGGGGAACTATCACACTACCATGACGGGCGGCACAACAATGAACAGGAGAAAACTGGGGGTTTAAATATATGTATAAGGTGCTTCGAGAGAATGGAAAGAGCTGGGGAAAACAGGGCACAGGTAAACAGAATCTGACTAATTAGACAAGGGGATTAACACAAAGCACACAGGACAAGGGCTGACAAAATAAGATAGGAAATGACTAGCATGACCAAAAATGGAGAACATGGGGAAAACAGGAAATAAATAAAAATAGACTATTGCCAAGAATGCTCAGAAAATTAAACTAAGGCCTGAAAAAAACCCACTAGAACCTATAAAGAAAAATGTACAAACTTAAAACTACAAAAAGCAGTAATAACTTGAGAACACTGGGAGACCTTAAATAACACAGTATGAAAGTCCAAAAAACTGGAAACACGGGGTCACAGAGCCAGGGCCACGACATTAATAAGCCTGGTGGTTCACCTGACTCTGAAGTGCTACAGTTTGAGGGGGGTTCACGGTGTATCGCCTCCCTGGACTCGATCTGGGAGTTGGGTTTAGATACCCACAGTATCTAAACTCTGGGTTTAGATACAAAAATACAAAATGCTTTTCCTCCTTGTTATAGAACACCAAGCCAGCTCTTTATCTTCCCAGGATATTTAAGGGTGCATGTTTGCCCAGCGGGCCTAAAAGGTTTTGTGGACTTGGAGTAGATGTCCCCCTGGGTGTTATTTGGGGCGTGCTGCAGGAATATGCTATTGGATTCGTTATTATGGGTCATTTGCTCCCTGTACAACCACAGTGACAGTTTGACCCATTAGCCATGAAAGTTTATCTCTACTGGAGTTGCCCTGCGTCACTGCTTCTCTTACAGTGTTTCTGAATCACTAAAACTCTAAACTCCAGTCCCTCAACCACAGTGACCTAGACGAATTTCTCAAATCACACACTCGTTGGCCGAACTGCTAACAGAGTTAGGCACATAGACACATCCAGTGCAACTCAACCACAGCTTGTTGCAAAGCAGCAAACCCATTCTCAGTTGCTAAACACATCTCCCACACTGCTGTCATGTGTTGCACAGTGATGGTGCAGGCTGAATCTGTGCCCTACAGTGCTGTGCGTTTCATGTGCTTTTAATTTTTAGTATTATTTTAAATAAGTGGTGGGTTCAGGAAATATTTTTTTAGCAATTCAGCAATACTGTAATAACTTTTGTGGACAAAATTCTTGGTATAGTAAGTAAGTAAAACTTTATTTATATACAGATGGAGGGTTTCCTGCCTGCTTTTCATGTATCATGTGATTCTTCTGCTTTCAACGGAGTAGCTTGAAGATGAGTGAAAAGCAGAGTTGTGACCTCCAAAGTATGAGGCCATGGTTCTCAGTCGGAAAGTCAGTACAGCCTCAGTGATGTGGATATTATAGAGGTGACTGTAGAGAGAGCTGATTGATCAATCAATCTAACATCACTGGAGCACTCAGACCAACAACTATCCCACTTTCACTCACCTTTCTTTCTGATACTCAGTTGGAACTTCAGCCAGCTGAACCATGCCCATCTGCCTAAATGGTGTGCAGTTTTTTCTGAATTGCTAAAATTGCTAAAACATGTTTCTTGAAACCTCCACTCATTTTCTCAAAACCTTAAAACACAAATTCAAAAAGTCTAACTACAGTACATTCACAAAACCGCAGACCTTTCTGTCTAAATCAAACGATCACCTTATAATTATAGTTATCTTGTGTTATTCTAGGTTACCCAAATCGGAGATATGACAGTGTGAATGTAAAAATAAATAAATGAAAAGAACATTACTGTAAATCGCTGAGATCGATCAGAAAGAAGAAAAGAAGGAAGGAAATGGCTACAAACATATACAGCCAGTAAAAATAGTGGTTACACAGTGCCTACATTATAGGATACTGTTAAATCTCATATATAGTAGCAAGGGACAATTAATGTACAAGCTCTAATCTCTGAATGTCCCAATGATGCTTCCCACAGAGAATCTGCTCACATTGGGTTTGACTCTTCTTTCACTGTCATCTAGGGCTGCCGCCCATCCAGTAAAATATGGAACCCCGTATGGTGGTTTGGCTAATAGTGAAATAACTTTAGGGCACTGAGGATTTGTTTTAGGAAATGAAGTTAAGTGTTTGGCTTTATGGGACTAACAGTAGTTGGTGCTATGTTCTCTGATCGTGTGCTGTAAACAGTATCACTGTTTCAAATCAATCCTGCATATTTCATTTCTGTGTCTGAACTCTACACGAGGCCCACATTTTTGTAGTACTCTTTTCAAAGTCAGTAAAGTTTTGATACAAATAAACAAAACTATTTTATGATTACGTCTTTAAATGGTGGTGAAATAAATTTATGAATTGGTCACAGTTTTGAAGTGGCTAACTTTTCATGTTTTGACCTACAGTTTGTAGTGGTATTTTGCACACGTGAGTGTGTGCAACGAAAAATGCAACTGTGTTGAGAACTGCATTAAGAGTATTGAGAGCAACTTTTCTGCTCTGAGAATTGGGCCACGTCACTCAAGAAAAACTGTAATTATAAACACACTTGTGATTGGTCAAATGCATATGTGTATTTACCTTTGGGTTTTCACATAACCTGAACATTTTGTTTAAGTTTAACTGTCCCCACTTTCTACTCTTTACATTTTCAAAACAGGCTTTTTACTTTAGGTTTAAGAAATTTGAGAGCAGTTGTTATAACACGCTTTCAAAAAAATCTAACTGGCCTGAACCCAAATGGAGGGAACAACAACTCAAAAAGCATTCCTATTGGTGTAGCCACCATGAAGAAATGAAAGAGGCACAAACCATAATCTATTTATAAATTATAGCAATACATTTGGGTAAAAATTTCAGGAAGTTGGGGTTTTAGTACTTCAGAATCTAGCTAGCGCTACAGAAGAGGAACAAGTATAATGTTTTTCTTAAAAACCCCATAACAATAAATTTCCATGAACACACAAACCGCCGCTGTGCAGTTTGTAGCAGTCTGTAGCAGTCTGTCTGCTAGCTAAAGTTATAGCTGTTTTATTTAACAGAGACACAAAATAATGTGAGATATCTTCACTTAGAGATGGTGAAAGATGTAAGAAAGGAGAAGATCTACCCAGTGGCATTTGATAGACCAGAAATGTAAAGCTTACATGTGATGTACTGATTTATTTTGGAGGTTGTTCTTTAAAACAGATTGGATCTATATGTAATGTTTGCTGAAGTTGTGAGGTTTTATTTGAATGTTGTGAAACATCTGAAGTATACTAACTTTATGTTTTTCAAGTGTTCCTCGAAAATAGTAGGCAATTTAGTACAATTTTGGACAAGCTACACAGGTTGTGTCTGATTTCGACTTCTGCGTTGGGTCTTTGCAGGGCCTGTGTACGTAACATTTTCTTAAATGCAAAAAGAGTACTTACAGTTGCGTCTCCTGGATGAGGTAGTGTGGTGGCTTTGAGTTCGTTGTCATTTGGGTTTCCTCAGTATGTGTATGACTTTCACTTCTTCCTTCAGAAAACACTTCACCGGACACTTCTTCTTTATACAAAAGTATTTATTTACAGAAAAGCATCTTCAGACCCTGCAGAGTCTGGGAGTAACCAGCCAAACGGTTTGCTCACAGGACAAAGAGCTCGGATACATTATATAGATTCACATAAGTCATTTGCATATTGTACGTGAGACTAAAGGTGATTGGCTCTCTAGCCTCAGTGTCCAGTTTCTCCTTGGGCCTCCAGTCCAGCCTATAGTTGATGTAAAGACTTTGGAATGTGCACATATGTCTCTACTTAAACCTGAAACAGGAAATGAGGGGCCCCGTGCAGAGGCATACACACTTTAAAACAAACCTACATTTAGTATAAAGGAGGCATTACAGACACTACAGTAGATTTATCGTGTATGTGTTTTTGTTTTTGTTTTTCTGGAATTTGTTTTTTGTTGTTGTTGTTTTTGTGAAGACAAAGATGGAAGCTTGGACGGTGCATTGACTGACTTGCGTGAGGTGGAGCGCAGGTGGGTTTCACAAATGAGGAGTGGAGACTGATTGTCTTGAAGAAGGCAGGCAGAAAGACTGGAGTAGAGCAGTGATGATGGCTTTGGGTTTGACAGCATGGGAAAGCAGAAGCGATCTGAAGAATAAAATAGCAGCCAGGAAATCATATAGAGAAGTGAATACAGATCTTATGTATTGAACTTATGCATAAGCTTTATTTTTATCATGTGCATAAGAAATAGATAAAGAGTTATTGAGGACATATTTTCAATTGGCATTACAAAGGAAAATACCTGCTTTTCTTCTTGTACTTGTATGATGAAAACAGCAGAACTGTCCCCCTCACTACAGTATGAGTCAGACAGGCCTTCTTCTTCCAAGAAGCCTAATAATTAAAAAAAAATAGGTGAATTTATACTTTTCACATGAATGTTGAAAGTTGAATGAATGTTCTGTGGAAATTCATCATGTGCACATGTAGACAAAAGTAAAGTCATTTACTTTGCACATGCTGCCAATGTTTTCTGCTATTGTCCACTACTGATGAAGTGAACTTTTCTCAGAGTAGGCTAGAACCTAGTAATCTGACCACATCTGAGTTTGAGAGTTTCACATCTGTTCATTTTTTTAAGCCTCGCTGTGCTATGTATCTGAAACATGCAGAGCGTGGTAAACCTGAGTGCGAGAATGCGTAAGCGTTGATAAGCTTGGGGTTCCACCCAATTTGATCAACACATTACACAGTCATTTCAAAAAGAAGCACCAACAAATGTTCAACCCATCTGATATAAATTACTCTTTTGATTATTGTTAAACATGCAGTACTGCCCATTTCTAATAATACCGATGCTTAAAAACACCCTCTCATCTAACCTTAAACCTAACATCACGGATAGCTAACAGTGGCCACAGTATCGTCAACAAAACCTGGACAAAGAAAGGTGGAAACACCCTTTCCTAAGATAGAAACTTGAATTTCATTCTGAAGACTGAATTAAATTTGAATTTGAAATAAATAAGTTATCAGAAACATTGATCATTGATTTTACTCTCCTGGCCCTACATGTCTCACACACTGGCATTATACATGCCCCATAATCCTTTACTGTAACTACACTGACAGTCCTATAGTGCAGAATCAAAGAAAGCAGGTCTGCCTGTTCTCACTTGAGGTTAGCTGTGGGGGTTTCTGTGTTCAGTCTGTGTGGAAAGATGATAGCCGCTCACAGGCTGGGGGAGGCCTCTTGCAGACTCTGAAACACGTGGAAGGAGTCTAGCTTGAACCCAGGAGAATGATGGTAGTGACTGCTGACCATTTCTGCAGATTCATGACCTGTAGGATGCCATGGTTCAGAGAGGAAATGACAAAGGAAGGCTAGGAAGATTCATCAGGTAGTTGACAGCTGATGACATCTTCTCCTGGCTGAATCTTATAGTTAACAATATCAGAGCTTGATGATGCTTGATGTACTGTACAGTATGTAGCACAACAAATTTGCTTGTATGCTTCTGCTGTAAAATCTAGGGGGAAAAGGACCAAATTCAGATTTCAGAGTCCAGCTTGAAATTTAACAAAAAATAAGCCTTTATTAAGGCCTCAATGCAACAGAAACAAAGTACAACATGTACTGGAGGAGGAGCACAGTAGGAAGAATGCACAGGAAAACAATATGGCCCATTAAAAAACACAAGCAGACTGAGGGTTTCAATACAGACAGAAGGTTATCAGAGAGGTGGAAGCAAGACAATCACTTTGAGGAAGTAAAACTAGACGTAAGGCACAGGAAGACGGAACTACTTGCAAAATAAGAGGAAGCAGCTTAACAGGAAAACACTGAACACAGAAACATAGACTTAACAAGACATAAAAGGAATAAATGAACCAAAATGCAAGAAATACTCAAGAACTAAACTCAAATGGCAACTAAAAAATGACTCAGGACCTAGCTTAAATATTAGTAGTATTACAGTAAAAATCTTAAGTGCTGTAACTAAGTTTAAGGATATCATTTTTTTCATTATGCTCATTATAGTCTTCGATGCCATGTGCCAGTACAGTGCCAATGCCATGTGCCAATACAGTGCAGAGTAGCTACCTATACTCTGCTCCTAGTGATGTACAGTAGATTATCTCGTTAATAGTTTTACATCTGCACTGTGTACGACGAGGCAGGTGAAGTGATGCACCCATCATGCCTTGTGCCTACTGTACAAGCCTGTGGGGGCAGTGCTATGATCTGGGGTTGCTGCAGTTGGTCAGGTCCAGTTTCAGCAACATTATGACCCTTTTTTTTTGGCCAGGACGTGTATTTATCTAATAGTCTCCAATTTTTTTTCATGTAAATGGGGAGTCATCGTCACACTTACGGAGTTTCACATTGGTCAAAGGACCAATTTTATTTACACTATAAATGCTTTCCTTAGGCAGTGTTATTTGAAAAATTGCATCAATTTTTACCTGTTATGCAGATGATACCCAGCTCTGTCTTTCCATGAAGCCAGATGACACAGATCAATTAGGTAAACTGCAGGAATGTCTTAAAACATAAAGGGCTTGATGACCTCTCATTTCTTGCTTCTAAATTCAGAAAAAAAACTAACCCTCTTGTACTCGGCCTCAGAAATCTTCGAAACCTGGTGTCCAAAGAGATACTTAGTCTGGATGGCATTACCTTTGCCTCAAGTAACGCTGTGAGTCATTTATGACCAGGATATGGCCTTCATTGCAGATATTAAACATACGTAGGACAGCTTTTTTGCACTTGTGCAATATTTCTAAAATTAGAAACATCCTGTCTCAGTATGATGCTGAAAAGCTAATTCGTGCATTTATTACGTTTAGGCTGTAACAAATATAGTAACTAAAATCATTTTAAAAAATATAGCATTTTTTGTATTTTGAAGCATATTTATTTATTTTAATACATTTTACAGTACATGGTGACAAATGCCAATAAATTTAAAATGACTGAATCATCACAGACGAGTGAGTGAGTGAGTGAGTGAGTGAGTAAGTGGACATTCAAGTATTCACTAAAGATATCAGGATGTCTATTGCTGTCATATATTTTAATAGCACAATGACAAATGCGATTTTTGTTATTCTGCTAGGGGTGCAACTGACTCAGTCTCTGGACTTGGACCGGCTTCCGCATTTTCATTCATCATCTCTTTGTATTTACTCTTGAAAAATCCAGCCTAGGAGTGCAAAGAATAAAACAAAAATTCAGTTATCGTGTATTAGAGTTGCATCAAAAATGAATGAATGAAAATGAAAAAAAAAACTGTAAGAAGAGTGTTTCACCTTATACAGGCCAGCAGTGAGTAAAGCCAGTAAAACCAGTCCTCCCACGGATCCCCCGATAATGGCTTTCGTAAAATCTGGCTTAGGATACACTTCTACCTGCGCCTCAATCTGAGAGATGAGGTGACAGAATGTGGATGACATTCAAGTTGTTGTATAACTCAAACAAGAGAAAATAATGTGTAATCACCTTGCGAACAGGAGGATTGTTGTTAGATCCTGTTGAAAAGTAGATGTACTGGTTTTTGTCGTATTCCAGACTGGCTGTGCTGGTCAGGAGGAATTTGGCAGATTGAAGTCCAATCTACGAAACGACATTCAGTGGGATGAGTGTAAATTATTGCTCAGTTTAAGAGATACTATTATAATTGACATATTTTTTCCAGTATATGGTTACGATTGCAATCCAAATATGTATCAGCACAGTATTGAACACAACCCATCCATCAACTACCTGCTCTATCCAACCTGAACTGAGGTTGGCAGATATATCGTATGTCCTGCTCTCCCGTATTCCCATGAATGTGTTGCACTTGAACACTCTGCACGTGGCTACAGAGCAGTCCTGTGGGTGAAGACGAGTGAATACAACAAAAGCTGTGATACAGTGTGATCCAATAATGTGAATATATAAATGTCAGTAGGTGTAAAGGCATACTTACTATGACTTTATCACTTTGTATCTTTGGAACAAAATCTGTGACACCTGCTTCATCATTTCCTCTCTGACAGTCTGCCATCTGAAATACATTCCAATTAATATTCAAGAGATTGGCCTTAATTTTGTCACATCCATCCCATAGCAAAGTCTGAGCCATTTTCTGGAAACTTCTGACACATATATTACCTGTAGACTGTTCAAATCCACCCAAATGTCTTTCTCACCCAGCTTTATTGGAACCCTGATCACCACAGTGAAATTAAGTGCTCTGATATCATTTGTTACCTAAAAGATGAGGAGAACAGAAAAAAACACTCAAGCATTACAGTGTTTAGGGCTAATTCACACAATCGTTTGCTTTTACATTTCATTATATTTTACCTGGATAGATTGTTGGAATGGTTTCTGCAAATTATTCATCCCAAAAGTGAAATTGCTGTAGCTGAGGGTGCTAAACAGACGTATTTTAAATGTTACTATGTTACAGAACATTTGTTACTTTATAAATAATTTCCTTTGTTGCATTCAGAACAACACATACTTTTCAAATGTCATAAAAATGCTGTACTTCACATCAATCGATTTCCTTTTGTAGATTTCACTTGTAGTCGCATTCTCCTGATTTCCACTGAAAGAGAGAAGTGAAATATTTTGTACTGTATCTGTGGGACTATTGCTTAAATTAAGAGCTCCTGTACCAAAGGAACACTACCTGGTGGCATTTGCAGTGATAAAAATTGTCCTCTCAAGATGACTGTTGGTTTCGATGCCATAGGACACAATGAAGAAAGCCTAAGCGAAAGGAGAAAGATCAGACTGACTCCTCTTTTGCCAAATTGTGCAGAAGTGGGAAGAAATCATCTTTGAACCCCCACCCACCCGCTTCACCAACTCCAAAAAAACTAAACAAACAAACCTGAGTTTTGCTCTTGAAAATTGGCTTGTCAATAGTGCAGTCTGTCCTTCCTCGTGATAAACCATCTTCACTGTCCAAGGAGCTGCACTCAATTCTTCCCTTGATTAGAAAATAAAATCACTACTGGATGCACTGGGAGAGCAGCAGATCAGTGATGAACTGATACAGACTTGATCCTGATGCCTTACCTGCTGAAGGGTGAACTTCCTGTAGGAGAGTCCAGCTGGGTACGTGAGAATAACACGGCTGTTGTAGGAGTTTTCCCCGCTGTTCTCCACTGTGACTGTGACATCCAAAAGCTCATCGATGCCCACTCGAACCTCTGAGGATCTAACAGAGTATGAAGGAGGATGAGAGGAAAAAGAGAAAAAAAGAAAACTGCACTGTGAGGCTGAACTTATAGGAGTCAAAATACAGTGTAGCTTTGTGTTAATTGCTAGCATAGCAATAATGGCTGTGCTAAAAAGGCTGAAGGGCTCTCTCCAGGCTGTCCAAAGTAGAATGAAAGAATCCCATGGATTTAGCAAACTGGGCTTTCACTGCAACTGATCGAATTTTTTCCACTATGAGATTGGGTGAAGGAGGGCAGCCTGTCCCAATGGAACAGACCTGGTTGGATACATTTATGACTCATGGAGCATGTGGAGACCGCTATGTCTTGCCGCTTTGTCGGTCGAGCATGTGGAAGATTGGAAGATCTGATTGGAGGATATCTGATTTCCCATGAAATTAAGAAGATCTGGTTTGTAGTTCGGCCACTTGCTCGACCTCCCAACCAGATGGATGGACTTTGTAGATACGTACAAATTCAAAATCAACGCCTGTTGGACCTGAGCCAGAAGCTGGATACTCGCAACCAGGTGAACGGTAACCAGGAATTTGGATTCAATTAGATTTACTGACAGTCCCAGTGAACTCAAGGCTGCTGATAAGACAACAATGACAGTCTGTCCCAAACAAACAATATCTGTTATCTGGAATTCGGCTCCCCTAGCCGACCTTGGAGCCGGCTATCAAACCTCTCCCGGGTGGTACGTGCAAAAATGTTCTTCCCCTTCCCTTCTGTGAGTTCGGTGAACTAGGACCCAGTGAATCTAGGCCACTGAGTGTGACCATCAACAAACTGTTATCAGCAAAAATGTTTAGGCGGGGAACCAGGTCTCAGCTCCACAATATCCCGACCTTCTTGTCTCTGTTGGCTCCCCGCATACCATACCCGCATACTACCATCCCATGCTTTGAATGTGCTATTTGCTTTGCTAAGGTGTTTTTGTTTTTTTCATCTTCAGAAGATGCTCTGACAAGCATAATATGGGGCAATTTTTTTAACGTACCTTCCCCTTTGTATTTTACTGTTATTCTGTAAACTGTAGCACCTGTAATGGGCTACACAACCGCAGACCCCTGCCTCACCTGTTTCTCTTGTTGTTTGTTGTATTCTTTCGGTGGGAGTTCTGGAACTAAATTTCTTGTGTATTGAGTACCTGTGAACTTGTGTACTCTGTTGTATACTTGTGCACTTTTGTCCAATGACAATAAAGTTATCGAATCTAATCTAAAAAAATGTTCTGCTCCTCTCTTTGCCCAAGTGTCCAATACATAACACCGCAGGTCAGATGATACAATAATAATAAAAAAGTCAGTCATTAACATGCAGTCTAGTGTATCCTGGTGCCACGTGCACTTATGGACAACCTTTTGCTTAAGCATGGTGTTATATTGACAAACTATGGTTAGCACAAAAGTCCAAAAACAAAACCCCACTCAAGTTCAAAACGGTCAGGCTGTCCTACCCATCACACTGTCATTGCCCACAGTTCCCAGGAGGGGTGCCTGGGTGCACTGACAATCAGGACCTATTCCCTAACCCAAAGTCGTGGGAAAGCTACCCTCTCATTTAACACAGAAAAACAAAGCAGATGGATACAAGATACCCACACCTGGCCATGGAAACTCCAACGTACATCTTCCCTTCTCATTAACTGATCAAAACTGTTCTGGCCCCAGCTATTACAAAAGTGCTTAAAATTTATAGTAGAGAACAAGAAACTATGGATCAAATTTTACTGCAAACTATTGAAATGTCAAGCATAAATTAGAGCTACAAATTGGTACCAAAAGGAACATTAAGAGAAAAGTCTGCTGTCATGTTTACATTATTTTCAACAGTGTGAGTGAAATTCTGAGCAGGTGTAATAAGTACTCCTTTACAGTATATAACTGTTCAGTACCTCAGTCTGTATCAAATCAATGCCACTAACAGGGAAGGGAATATATAATGTGCTGACTGTGGATTGTGTATTACTTTACCAGCCACACAAGCAAAGCTTATGTTTTGTAACTCACCTGGTGAAGTTAAAATCCACTTTCAGTTTATCAACACATTTGTTGTCAGTGCCACAGTTGATCTCAAACCGTAACTATGGAAGAGAACATGATGGAAAAGTCTTTGTATTATGCATTATATACATTTATTTATTATACAAGTGACTCCAGAAACCACTGTGTGTGTTTTGCAATCTACTTGTGTTTTCCGGTTATTGTTTTGGAGAATATTATTTGTGTTAATATTTATTGTCCAATTCTGGAAAACATCTTAGTCCTCTGCATATCCATAGACAGAGGCACTCTTCATGAGGTAAAAACTTGTGACGCTGCTGTTGTACCAGCTGAGAATTTCACAGGTTCTCCCCAGTGTCAAAACTAGAGGTACATACATTTATTGAAGCAAGATGCCACTGTGGTAATACTGACTCATTTACTTCCAGTACTTCAGTAGAAGTTTATCTGCTACAGTAGGTGCTGGGCAATTGCATGCCAACAACAAAGTTAATTCAGAAATGTTAAGTGCAAAACTAAAGCTGTTTTCTACACTTCATAAAGACACAGTTCAGACGTCTAGTTAATAAGATGTCTTTGAATTACTTACAGGATAAATGGTTGTTGTTTGAGCCTGCTCAGCAAGACTTGGTCTGAGATTTGTGTTTGAGGGCAAACCATCAAACAGGAATTTGAGCTCATTGGAAAGTGCATTGAGAACATTATCGGGACAGGCCTGCACAAAAAGGGCAGAGTTAGTTTTAATTTCAGTGATGGAGGATTCTTAAAAATAAAATGGGAATCAAAGTATTCTGTTCACCAAATCGAACTTAATTGGTTGCATTAGTTTTTTATGTTGTTGCTGTTATTAGGTTTTACCTCAATAAGGAATTTTACAGTTGAACACTGGTTTCTTTGTAAGTCGACTGTAACTGATCCAGACTGCTCTCGTTGTTTCCCGCTGATGTAAGCTCGGTTATTTGGAATTTTGCGAGTGGCATCCAGTGTTAGAGTATAATTAATCCTTGCTTGTGCTGCAATAAATCAGACATTTAATGTTGCAAATGTACTTAAACTAAAAAAGAAACTGATGGGCAGTGGCTCTGTGGTTTAGAAAAAGTGATGGGAATGATGAACCTGTATTGAGTGTAGACACGCTGCTCATGGTAAAGCAGACTGTAGCTGTGTTCTCCAATGGTTTTGAGCAGTCCACAGTCTGAGTGGGTATTTGGTCTGGGCTGAATGACACGTCAGCTTTCACCATTACTATGGGCCTTGATCTGGAAAATAGGAAACAACATGAACAACATTTGACTTTTTAATTTTGATGTTCTGACCCACGTTAGTAACAAGGTTTCCCAACAGTGTGATCTTTCCTTTGCTCGACCAGCGCATTTTAAAAACCACTATGGCTAAAAAGTTTTGTCACTTATAGGGTATTATGGGTGTTGGGTGGCTCTTGGGCCCCGGTGGCCCAAGTGGCCTCGGGACCGCGTTCTCGGCTCGTGCCAGGGCTGCCGAACTACAGGCAGGGTGGGCTGCTCACTGGCTCTGGTTCTCTGGGCCCCTGCCCTTTGGCTGTGGGGGCTCCATCTGGGATCTCCCTCCTCCCTTCTCTGGAGGGTGCACATGGTTGCCATCAGGATGTGTGGTCACAGGTCTTTTGAGTTCCTGGTGGGCTGTGGGGGGCTCGGGTCCCCTGGGTCTTTCCCTGTTTGCCTCTGGGTTCTGGGGAGCGTGGTTGCGGCTTCTTGCCCTCATTATTGAGTGCATTCCCTGACACACACACACATTACTACAATATCACAGTGTGCTTGTGTGTGTGTGTGTGTGGGGGGGGGGTGTAGATCTGTGAACGTGTGAATACTTTTCTATTTTTTTCCCTTTTCTTTCCTCTCTTTTCTTCTTACCCTCTCCTTCTTGCCTGTCAAGCCTGGCATGAATAAATAAATAAAAAATAAATATACAAACACTTACAAGAAAAGCCTATAGAACACGTATAGAGCTGTTCTTGTGAAAGCAAATATGTTTGGTACATCAATACATGCAGATTATCATTCTGATTGTGACATGTGCCAGACATGACAGGCTAAAAATAAAATAAAAATCTTAAGAATAAGAATAACTGTTTAATCTATCTACTTATTACATCAAATTGACCAGAATTGTTGTAAATGAAAGTAAATGATTTATTGAACAATTCATCATAAATCATTCATTGATTTCAGTGGAATATTTGCACACAAGTGTACAGAGAACAATTTTCTATCACCATCACTCTTCTGTTCCAAAGGTGCAATTGTATTATTTTAATGGGCTCAATGACAACAATAATGCATGACAAAATTAATTTGGACTTACCTCAGTAAGACAACTTTGCCCTTTGAACCCACCGCTAAGTCAGGCAGTCCATCACCACTCTGGTCAAAAGACGTCTGGCTGATTGACAGGCCAAAGAACTTCAGTCCTGATTGAACCCCAGTGCCTGTAATTCTCTGTGCACATGGAAATTTTTTATTAATATAGATGCAAGTTGTATAGTTATTAACTTTACATAATAGAATATAGTTTTCTTTGTGAGCTCTTTGCTGTTATGCACCTGTGAATAAGTAGGACTGATTCTTCGTCCTCCTTCACCATTAAATATGTAGATGCTGCCTTCACCATTATTCTCCAAAGGTGCTCCAACTGCCAAATCTCTCAATCCATCTGAGTTTAGATCAGGCAGCACAGCAAGAGAAGAGCCGAACCTTCCTTTCACAGCAGCACGTCCTCTTAGTACTAATGGCTCATTAAAATTACACTCGACAAACTGAAAGTAGGAGAGTGAATATTTTATGGTCATTAAAAAGCTGGTAAATAAAACAGAAATAAATAATATCAGTTTAATAGCAGGGCACCAAACTGTGATTTACCAAAGCAGTTAATCTGCAGACATAAACTCTTCCCTCTCCATCAGGCTCCGTGTGCATTGGGGCAGATATGATGATTAGATCAGTGATGTCATCATTATTTATGTCCATGGCAGACACCTCTGCCCCGAAATATTCACCAGTCTGATACTGTGTAAGCAACAAATTATTAATAAAAATAACTACATAAAGGTAAGTAACAGCAGTTTTGATTTGAGAAAGTAATTTATATACAAACTTGGCACAAAAAATAAGGAAATTTTTGCTTATTTGCTTATTTTTTTGTTGTAACAATGGTCCTTGGCGATAAATGTTATACTTATGGAAAGCCTTTTCATTTCTGCCTAAATGGAGCCACATGCATTTGTGGATTGAGCAGTGGAGTTGCACCCATGCCAAATCCTGTCTGCCACTTCCCAACAGGCAACAACTTGTAATGGAAGCAGTGTGATGGCGTGGGGCAGCATCTCCCTAACCTTAATGCTTGTCATCATTGGAGGCAATCTCAATGCAGAGAATTATCAAGATGAGGTTCTGCAACCAGTGGCAATCCTGTATCTCCATAGTCTGGGCCTGTAAAATAACAGCGCTCGTACCAATAGAGCAGGGTTTATGAGAGACTACCTCCAGAATTTGGGAATGGAGAGCATGGAATGGTCTCTGTGTAGTCCTGACATGAACCTTGAATATTTCTGCAATCAGCATTGTGCCAGAGTGAACAACACAACCATGATGGCTGACTTAAGACAAATGTTGGCTGAAGAATTGGATGCACTGGTGACCAGTATGAGAAGGAGGTTTCATGCTAATTTGACTATGGTTCTTCCACATGCTGCTGAGGGCCATGTTTGTTAATGTCTTGTTTCTTCAAACTTCAATTATCCAATCCAATAAACCCTACCAAACAAGAGTTAGTAGCAGAATAAGCTGGTTGGTATTGGAGAAGATTTGTCAAGTCTTTCATGGGTGCAACCAACATGCTCAACTCACAAATGCATTTTCCTAACAAATATGAGACCATTTAAATGCAAGTAAACAGGCCTTCTAATGGTATCAAATTTACAGCCAAGATTTATTGGTGCAACAAAGAAATAATTTGCCAAACAGAAATTTCTTTTGTGCAAAATTGCGTTTACAATGTCATTCAGAGCTGTCTTTCTCTAAATACATACTTGAGATGAAAAGGGTTCAATCATTTGGTTCCTAAAGCTTTCTCTGTTAACAGCGACCACGACTCCTCTGTGTTTATGTCTCGGAGCACCAACAATTGTCAGAGAGCCACTTTCGGTTTTAGCAATTGCCATGGAGTAACCTGGAGTTTAGGAAGACAAAATTTTGTCAACTTCTCAAACTGATCAACATGTTTGGATGAAAGAATTGCAGCAAAGCTGTAAACATGCATGAACACATGTTTGTTAAAAATATAATGTTCTTACCAAGATAACTGTCAGGCTCCAAAGACGCATCCTCATATGTTTTCACCTTCTGACCCCCTGTTGTGTACAGCACGTAGCCTCCCTTCCACTGGTTTGCACCAACAATAGACATCTGAATTCCCTACAGTGTGGACAGAAAACACATTTTAGATCAAATTTATTTTACATTTAGACTCTGGACTGTGTTTACCTTCATAACTCTCTGTTTTTAGCTCATAAAAAGTGCCACAGTGACTGTTTAGTTACCTCAGGTACATAAGCTGCACTGAATCCCTCTTGAGACATTTCCATTTTCAGTGTGTTGCCACCACTCTGAGATCCTTTAAGAGTTAATGTTAATGAAATGAGAGATTAAAAGGTAGAATAACATTAACGCAATGTGATCGTTTAAGTTTTTTTTACATTTGCAGTCATTTTAACAAAGCTGTAACATTACATTTGTTTTCACCTTCGATGGAGAAAATTTTGTCCCGCAAATTATTCTTTATTATTTCAAGTGCGTTGAAGCTGTCCACTTGAAACACATATTTCTGTGAGGGAGACGATGCAATGACGCCCAGTTCTTTCTTTGCTGCAGGTTTATTAAATATATCCCCCACCTAGGGTTGTTGAAAAAAAGTATGTTTAAGTTCTCCTGATTTGCAAAATGATTTGCTCACTTTATTAAAATACAGTGAATAAATCAGCAGTCAGTCTGACAACTGACTGAAACAGATCAGCAGCAGTATGAAACTCAACATTCTGCAAGTTCAAATAATAAAAGTGCTTACCCCAATAGCAAATCGAGCTATGTTTTTATTCTTTGCTTTCGCTATTGCATCTTGAAGATTTTCTGGATCACTGGATTCTCCATCAGTAATTACTATTAACACTTTCTTCACATTTGGTCTGGAACCACTTTTTGGTGTGAAAACCTTTTCCCTGTAAAATTAAAAAGTAATTAATTTCAATAGGGAAACGATTGTACTTTGCAATCCCAGCTAATCCAAATATTTCTTTCCAAATTTAGTTTAGCCAGTATTTGAAATTAGCCTCAGTTGGGGTCTTGTCATCCTCTCTGTAGAAGAAAATACTTAAAACTGAGTACATTGTTCCATTTCAAAAGCCTGCGTCAGACAGAGTCCACACAGTACTTTGTGTGGTCAGATTCACATACAAAGAAAAATATAATCTAAACAGGAAGTCGAGATAAGTTTCAGTAACCTCATTGCATCCCTTACACAACATCCGTGATGGCCCTAGCTGTGAAGGTGCGTCCCCGCTGTTGATAGATTTTACTAATGTCAGCATCCACTGATTCAGATGACGTAAATTTTTTAAAGTAAAAATGAACGTCTGGTGCGCCGGAGAACTGGGAAACAGAAAACTGAAATAAAAGGAAAAATATTGAAAGATATTAAACAGTCATGTTTGATGGAGCCAAATCAAATAAAAATGTAACTACTTTCTGATTTGCGATGATTGAACAGACAAAGGGACTAGAGCGTCTCACCAGTGTGTCACTTGAGAGAAACGACAGGATGAGGTCTTTCACAAACTTCGTCATTGTTCGAAAATCAGGACCAGGTACGCTGCCTGAACCGTCCAACAGAAAGGCGATGTCTGCTTGCAGCGGGCACTCTGTCACAGAGATGGATTTGACGTGAAACAAACTTTCATGGTTTAAATTTAACATTTTACCTCACATTCATATCATGCAAGGCAAATGATTCTGGATCTCGATGTATTATGAATACCAGATACCATTTAAATGAATACCACGGCTTCTCATTAGCATTTCAGAGTGCATCTACTTGGTGGCTATAAAATGTAATTCGATTTTGGATTATAGATTAAAAAATGTAGTGATGGCATAACTGTCTTTCTTTATGCTTATTTGACAAGAGACACAAAATGATGATTATGGAGGTCTTGCTAATGTCTGATGATCTAGCACTACAATTAGTCTTACTCTAAATATTGATATTATTTTTAATTATTTAAGAAACAACCCCTGTGAATAGAAGGAATCCAAAACCAGTCTCCAATAAAACCTTTTTTGGAAATCTTGTGAGCGAAAAATCATCTCGTATCATTTTCATGCATTTTGCTGTAGCCAATCTTAGTTTATTTCACTGTGATGAATTAAATAATGATGTTTGTTACATTGTTACATTAACACTCCTTTAACACAGAGATAAGATCATCCAATTCTGTCGTGGTCCCGGGCCGTTTGCCCAGCTTTTTGTGTTTTTTTGTATCTTATTCTGGTTTTGGTTCCTGTCATTGTTTATGGTTCCCTGTTCCACCCTGGGTCCCTGTGCCGTGTCTGTATTCCTTATGTCTTGTTATTTTTTACAGGTACATTTTCACGAGCTCAATTTAATGTTACCTTCAAGAGCAGAAGATATTGGTGGTCCAAACGTAGAACCTGTTATCTGTAAGCACACTCCATTGTACAGGGTGATACTGTTGCAGTCCTTTGGAACAGATGGACAGCACACCTGAAAACAGTGACAAGTTCTGATTAATACCATTGGCCGATCACTTCCCTCTCCCATAAGCAATAGTTCATTCCATATCAGATTGAACAAAGCACAAAAAAAAGAAATTCCAACATGAACCCTCAAACTGCAAGAAGACATTTGACACACAGAGGACAGAGGATTTTGGTCCTCGCTGATTTGCTTTCTAAAAAAGAACACTACAGTTGTCTGTAGTTCACCCACTCACCACGGTGTTTTGCGCTGTGGGATCGCTCGTCATTGTCAAACCAAAGGAAAGGTTCGCAGGTAAATCTGATGCTGTATTGAAAGTATTCAATATTTGTTAAAATACAACAGGATCGATATATATATGTTTCATTTTCAACAGGAAGGAATTCAGTTTCACGAGGAAAAATTTGGAAAGGTAAGATCTAAATCATTTTGTTTTAAAATAGTTAGCGTCAGAGTTTCAGCACAAATGAATGGTTGATTACCTTGAAATGGTATGTTTTTGCAAATTGGGGGTGAAGAGGTGCATCTATATATTCCCCCACCTTCCTGTTCATGTGGGGCAGTGACGAGCACACTAAGGAAACAAATCCAGACAATGGTTAAAATGAGAGAGCAAAATATGTTTTCTGTTAAATATTATATCCTTTGTTAACTTAAGGAAATTGCAAACCCCCTTTGATCAATTTGTGACAAACACACACATGAACAAACAATGTCCTGACTTACTCTGATAGTCTTTGAACCACCTGGTAGCCAAAACCAGCAGCAGGGCTGCTCAGAGCCTTCCAGGCCGCAGGCTCAATATTGAAACAAAGTGCAGCCTTTAGCACTGAGAATTAAAGAAGGAAGAACATCAGTAATCTGGTTTAAATAGAATAATGTGCACAGAATAATGTGATTATAGCAACTCAAATCAATTTCACACACAGGAAACTGTGTTTATTTTATTAACACAAGAGAGAATTTAAACCAGATATTTTTAAATTCTGACCCCTGTGGCTCAGAGCGCTTATTCACACAGGAATCAATAATTCGGGATCTAACATCCATCCAAGTGTATTATGGGTTAATTATCAATAATTTAGTTTAGTAAAACTATTATGAAAGACTTTTTCACTCAGTTCACTTCTGCAATTGAAAAATAATACAAATATTTTAGATATGGAGCTATTTTTACAGTCAGAAGCTGCCTGAGCTGATCAGACGTTTCAGCACTTCGTTTATTTCACAGTGGATAAAATGCAAATGAGGAAATGATCGTCACAAAAGATATTGCTAGATGATATGGTTTCAGTTGTTACTGCATTCTGCTGGCTTTTATGTTTATTGGTTGAAAAGTCTCGCACTGCTAAGTGGAGAATCTCAGCTTGCAACTTCAATTAGAATAAAGGTCACATTTTCATGATTGGACAGTGAAAGACAAAGTCAGAAGGTACAAACTTATCTTACCTGACAAGAAAAGTGTAGTATTAATTATCCAGTTCATTGTGTGACTCCCATGGAAAACACAGTAAATTAAAGTGTGATTTTTTTTTTTTTTATTCCTGCGGAAAGTGCTTAAGAAGGAGATGTTGAAACCAAAAGGCAGAAATTATCAGGTGACTGATGTAAGCTAAGCCAGTCACTACTTAGAGGAACTCTTAGTAGGAGGAGGAGTTACAGCACTGTGTCAGACACAGCAGACCGCAGCCGAAGGAGTGGGCGTTAAACTTTCGATTTAGTTCAAGCTCTTGTTTTTTGAAACGATAGTAACTTCATTCTCACAGCAACTCATTCTTGGGATTAATAATAATTAAAATAATAGTCAAATAACTTCAGGTCTCATTAACTTGGTGTTACTTGGGTAAAAGTTATAAAATAAGATATAAAAACACAACACTCCGTATTGTTCACTGTAAGCGACTAAACAGTTGCATCTGTTTCTTTTGAATCCTTATCTCATCTCTGCATGTCAGGAAGTTGGCCTCCTTTACCACAATTGCCCACCAATGACAAAGTGTAACATGCACTACACAACTCAAAACCAGCACCTCTGAGAACAGCTGCAGTGCAAAAAAAAAAAATTGCACGGCTTTTCAGGTGTCTGTTTTGTGCTTTCCCACAATCTGTCTGAATGAGAGACACTGAAACAGATGCAACGTGCAGAATTTGCTGAACGCGTAGATCTGCAACCTTTGCCTAGCTGGTGGTTCACCTCATCCTGCAGACCAAAGACGTTCAAGAAAAGGTTGAGAAAAGGTCAAGGATCAGTGCACTGTGTTGCCGGCTCTGGTTTGGATTTCTTAGAGCAGGTTAGTAATGTTGTCACATGCCCTCCAACTCACTCTGTGTGTGTGTGGGGGGGGGGGGGGGGGGGGGGGTGGGGCGGGGGGGGCGAGTTTTGTTTTCCCCACACTGTCACCCCCCCCCCCTCTGTTC
>VOQJ01033699.1:51771-64382 GCA_015052665.1 Apistogramma diplotaenia | reverse complement strand
CCGTGGGGTGGGGGGGTGGTGGGGGGGGGGGGGGGGGGGGGGGGTGTGGGTGTGGGTGGGTGGTGCATTCTGAATTTACCCCAAATTTATCTTCCTCCACATGCTATTTCAAATAAAGTTTGGTTATGATGCACATCTTTGCTGAGACTGCAGCTAAACAGTATTTTTATTACAACATAAGCTGTAAAGGATTTACATGAAAAGATGCAGAATTTCGTTTATATCAGAGGCAATTTCACCCCATGTCATTCTTCCTTAAACATTTCTGGATACTCATCTACACATCTATCTGAACTTTACCTAAACCCCGACTGCCTTTCACTCCATCGCGTTTTGCGCCATTCACTGAGGCGCTCTTTGCCCTTTGAGCGGCTGCTCGCTAACACGTTGTCCAGCCCCAGCCTTGCTGAATGTCACAAGCCGTCT
The DNA here is from genome assembly GCA_015052665.1 of Apistogramma diplotaenia. Lineage (NCBI taxonomy): Eukaryota > Metazoa > Chordata > Actinopteri > Cichliformes > Cichlidae > Apistogramma > Apistogramma diplotaenia. Next base: position 63,956 of record VOQJ01033699.1, on the reverse strand, counting down.
CCGGTTGCATCCTGTTCTTTTTATAGCTGGGCAGCTGAAATGTGAGGGGTCACAATGGGAGGATAAATACAAGGGCCAGCAGCCTCAGAGGGGTGTCGCAGACGAAGGCCGGATCTTCTCCCTTCCTCTCTCTTCTCTCAGCTCTCCTTCCAACCTCAAAGGTAAAAGAACAGAAAAAAAATGAATTTACACCTATGGAGAAAAAAAATGGCATTCATTTGTACATCTATTTTGGTTATAAAAGCAGATCATAATCTCAAACTCGTGACCTAGATCCCAGAGATAAGATGCAGTTAATGATATGCATGTTCTTGTACTTGTCAAAACCGTGTGGTTAACGTGACTCGCGAGAACTATTTAAGTTTCACCCACAGGCCCATCTGCTGATTACATGTAACTGTGTGTGTGTGTTTCTGTTTTTTACTTCTACCTCAGAGAACCACACACTCGAGCCACGGAAATAACTTGTTTTCTACAGTATAATAATAGTAATAATTGTGATAAATGGTGATGAGAAACAATTCTCCCTCTGCATCACTCTTCAGTGCATTACAGGTCACCTACTGTTATCTGATGCTGGGTTTCCATTGCTGCAGTGGAACCGCTGACTCCTTTGTGACTTTCTAGCTTTACTGTACTGTAAATGTGCCTTGAGCTGTCAGCTTGTTGTGATTTGGTCTTATATAACTGAATTGAAACGTGTCTCTACTGTCTTCTGTAAAGCGAGGTGGCTCGTCAACAGTGGGGTGTGATACCGATTTTCTGCCTTCATGCTGAGCTACAGTGCCTTCACTGCCTCGGGGAATGCAGTAGTACACTGGGTATATTTAGTCCAACGTATTGATAGTGGAGACAGGGTGACAGTTGGAGGAGGTATGCGATAGGAGGCCAGTGAAGAGGAATGGAGAGGGAAGGGGGCAGTGAAGGGGAATGGAAAGGTCAGGGATAAGAGGTTAGAAAATGGAACAGGTCACAGACATGCTCACGATTTTTCGAGGGTCGTCAGACGCATGGAGGGTGGGGCGGGTGGGGGTTCTCTGACACTGGATCCTCCGTGCAGCCACATATTGTGCCTGGGGAATTGTGTGAAGCCAGCACACATGCAACTACGGCAGTTTTAGCTTAAACAGCTGCAGTCATATATAGGACACGAGCTGGTTAGATTTTTTAGCAAGAGGCAGTCAAACAGGAAAACATAAAACCATAAGCTAGACTTTTTTTTAAAACCATTTCCTTCACACGCTGAACCTGATGCTCTGTTCTTCTCTCATCTAATACTTTCCCATGCATATGACCTTGAAACATAACCCACAGAAGCAGCTTTGAACTGCAATATGATTTACCCTTTGTCCCATTTACAAACATATCATGATTATGTCAAATTTTGTGTCTCCCCTTTATTTTATCAAGAGTCAGGATGCCTCACGCATACCCCTTCCTCACTCCTGAGCAGAAGAAGGAGCTCAGTGATATTGCTCTGAAGATTGTCGCTCCCGGCAAAGGAATCCTTGCCGCAGATGAGTCGACTGGTAAGAAAAATAACTAATAATAATTGTTCATTTGGAGCAGCCAGCTGTTCACAGACTGGTTTATTAAACTGTCAGTTATAGATCAACTGTTTATAACCATGTGACACAGTTGAAACACGTACAATGAGATGAAGAAGTCACCAAAAAGCCTGTGAAATAAATAAAGCACTGAAGTGAAAGACTTCACTTCAGTGCTCAAACAAATTTCCACAGTCAATCTGATTTTACATGTCTTTCCACGACCTCAAGGCAGTGTAGCCAAGCGCTTCCAGAGCATCAATGCTGAGAACACTGAGGAGAACAGGAGGCTGTACCGTCAGCTTCTCTTCACTGCTGACGACCGCATCAGTCCTTGCATTGGTGGCGTTATCCTCTTCCACGAGACCATGTACCAGAAGACCGACGACGGCAAGCCTTTCACACAATACCTCAAAGAGAGAGGCATGGTGGTGGGCATCAAGGTCGACAAAGGTGTTGTCCCCCTGGCGGGAACCAACGGCGAGACAACCACCCAGGGTGAGCACAGAAAAAGATCCAGGCATGTGCGCCGCATCAGCATCTTTTTTTTTTTTCATCTACCTTATTAGATATGTTCTTTCCCTTTTAACAGGTCTGGATGGACTTTACGAGCGTTGCGCCCAGTACAAGAAGGATGGTGCTGACTTCGCTAAGTGGCGTTGTGTTCTGAAGATCACTCCCACCACTCCATCAAGACTGGCTATCATTGAGAACGCCAATGTCCTGGCTCGCTATGCCAGCATCTGCCAGATGGTGAGACACAATAGATAGTTGACCAGTTTAAACTGAAGCTTGATGGATCTATTAAAAAAAAAAAAACAATTAAGACACAATGTAACTCATTCAGTCACTTTCTACATGGGTTGCTGAGTAGAAACACAGTATAATAAGATAACCTTGAACAAACCAGCAAGCATTTCTGTCCATCTGTCCCGGCCTTTCTCAGCATGGCATCGTGCCCATCGTTGAGCCTGAGATTCTCCCCGATGGTGACCACGACCTGAAGCGCTGTCAGTACATCACCGAGAAGGTCCTGGCTGCCGTCTACAAGGCCCTGTCCGACCACCACGTCTACCTGGAGGGCACCCTGCTCAAACCCAACATGGTTACCGCTGGACACTCTTGCTCACACAAGTACAGCAGCCAGGAGATTGCCATGGCAACCGTTACTGCCCTGCGCCGCACCGTTCCCCCTGCAGTTCCCGGTTCGCTGGATGCACATCACACACTTTTTGATATGCACACTTTTCCATTTTTGTAGAGACAAAAAGTCCAATTTTGCATATTGTTGTCGACACTGAATTCTCAATAAAATAATCTGCATGTCTGACTCGAAGAGTGTGTTGCTAAACTCCGGTGCTTTGCAGGCATTACCTTCCTGTCCGGTGGCCAGAGTGAGGAGGAGGCCTCTGTCAACCTGAACTCCATGAACCAGTGCCCCCTGCACAGGCCCTGGGCACTGACCTTCTCGTATGGTCGTGCACTGCAGGCCTCTGCCCTGAAAGCCTGGGGTGGCAAGAAGGAGAACGGAAAGGCATGTCAGGAAGAGTTTGTCAAGAGAGCTCTGGTACGTGTGACTATGAGGAGAAATGTTTTTTGTTTGGTTTTGTTTTTTAAAAGTGGAAACACTATATAAAGATATGAAAGAATTATATTATTAACCTACAGAGTCCTACTGTGCATTAAATAATGTCTTTTTCACCTTACAGGCTAACAGCCAGGCCTGCGTGGGCAAGTATGTTTCCGCGGGAGCCAGTGCTGCTGGTGGAGAGTCACTGTTTGTGGCTAACCATGCTTATTAAGCATGAGCATGTCCGACCTCTAACCCTCCATTATCACCATGGAAAAGGGCACGTCTTCTATGAAATTCACACTCCACTATTAAACACAGCAACAGCATGACTTTTCCAACATCTGCGTAGAAAGCAAAAGAGAAAGAAGGAAAAAGCTTTCTTTTGAGTTGTTGCTGCAGCTAGGAGACTCTAAAAACAAAGTTCTTCCTCCATTCCCTTAGCTTTGATTTTTAAACACCTTTTTTCAGGTGAAGATTCCCACACTGTTTTTACACAACTTGTACTACTTTCCTTGGTCTGCTTCCACCAAGTTCAGTATATGATTTGTACTGTTACCATGGAATAAAACATGTACCATAGTGTGATGCTTTACTTCCTTTTTTGGGTTTTACTTTGTGTTTTACTTCTCACTGCTCACCATTATTTTAAGTTCCAATGAAACCAAGAATGGCTGACAGTTGCCAGTAATTGTGCTTAAGCGCATTTACTGATAGAAACTATTCTGAATCATATGGATACGCTTTTACACAGAATATGAATGATAACTCATAAATCAAACACTGTGTTCGGCCTTTCTAAATTATAGTGGCAACATAAACTACCCAAATGACCCTGATCAAAATTACACAACCTGGAAGTTTTGGCAGAATAACAAACACATGAGTTGACACACACAGGTTTAAATGTGTCACCCTCACCTGTGATCTGTTTGCTTGTAATTAGTGTGTGTGGCCTCCTGACAGACACTTGAATGCTTCATCTGGTGTCACACCGACATTGTTGGATTCTGAGTCGTGGTTGTGGACAAAATTGCAATTGTTTGCAAGCTACAAGGTGCTGAAAAGTTTATTCAGGTTATTCTGACTTGCTATCCCAAGATAGCAGTAAAATCAGTTCATGAGCCACAGTGACGTTAGTTCACCATCTCGCATGTCAAAATGTCCAATCATCTAACTAGATTTCTCTCACCTTTCCCTACAGATATAAATTGGAGAACTCATACATACACCGACGTGTTCGTTTGAAACTTTGGTCGTCTTTATTATGAACGTATAATGTAAAACAACACATGTGACGTATTAGGCCTTATTTCCACTTTCTCCGATTAGAATGGTGTAACAGGAAGAAATATATGTAAAGGTGTCAGCCACACAACTGGACAAACAAATGTCACCTAGTGTGTGAGTTGCAGTTTCACATCCATATTTAACCCTGAGGTATGCTTTCAAAAAGCAAAGATGGCGATGGCTAAAACTGTCAGCTCGCAGCTTCAAAACAGAAGCTCATAAGCCCACAGGTCACCGTGACCACGTTCATAATTTAGGGAGGGGACTTAGGTCACAAAAATAAAACTCACTTTTCAAAGATGTGGATAGATTTAAAATTTTATGAGAAGTCTCTGGATTAAAAATACGTAACAGGAAGCGCAAAAAGCTAAAAACAAACTAGTAATGTGATCTAGCAGATGAGGTATGATTGTACCGAATGCGCTTACTGGAAATTTTATTTTGAACTCAAGATTTTTGCATAGATTTGAGCATATTTATATAATTCTGAATATTGCTTTCAGTCTTACACACAATGCTAAGTAATAATTACTTAAAAGTAACAACAGCGGAGCAGAATAATCTCTTCATTTCTGCTCAGTGTCTGCATATCAAAATGGTTTCACAAACTGATGAACAACAGAAAAATTTATCAAATCAATTAACCCAAGCTACAATGTAATTAAGTCATATTTTAAACAGAAACATTTTTAAAATGAAAATATTTTATAAAACAATTTAAAGGCAAACAGAGTACGACAGGCGATATTTAAACCCTCCTATTGCACTGATATATAGTCAATCAACATTTTTACTAAGATGATAACAAACACAAGTTCGGATGCCAGCTTGACTGAATTTCCAGAGCTGGCGGTGGAGTTGCCGCTGCGACACACAAAGCTGCTGTCTGGGTTGGTGCCACTAGAATTGTAGGTCACAAAGTTGACATTCGCCCCTCCAACTTGGGCTGTGATCCAACTCTGAAATTCAGACACTCTTGCATAAACCTCAGGGAAACCTGGCAGGGCGCAAGGTACTCCGTAACTGGCAATACCCGCCTGGATCCACTTGGAACCCTGTTTGCACTGAAGCGGTCCACCAGAGTCGCCCTGAAAATGATGAAACAAACACATCTTTTTAAATGCAAAGATACAATTTATTTTATTCACATTATAGACCTGACATTGGCAGTAAAATATTGATTTAAAACTCAAATTACAAGAATTTGTTTCAACCTGACATATTCCTTTGTTCGCTTCCCCCGCACAGATCATTTGCCGAGTGAGGTTTACTTCTGGTGATGGGATATAGTCGCAGGTGCACTGTTTCATTCCAACAACAGGAATCTGAACTTCCTGAAGGGGCACATTACTTGGCAAAACCACTGTGAAAGACAAAGCATGAAATCAGCCAAACTGTAAATGACAAAAAGCAAAAAACGAATATGAATACGCTTCCACCGCCACCAGCTACGCAACCTTAAATTAATTCTCACCATTTTTTCCAAGTTTGCCCCAGCCGGTGGCCCAGCAGAATGTGGAAGTATAGAACTGGCTGGAGTTACTCGCCAGGCAGATAGGTCTGATGTAGTTGGTGAAACTGATGGGGCTGCTGAGCCTCATTAGAGCAGCATCATTGTTCAAATACGTATTGTTGTAGAGTGGATGGACAATGACCTGGGACACACTCCGCTGCACTTCATTTACATTAGGGCCTGCCTGGGTCTCTCTTCCAAAGTAGAGAGTCCAGTCACTAAGTGTATTTCTGTATTAAAATAAGAATAATAAAATCAGTCCATGCACGTAGAATTTTTTTTTCTCATTTTGTCCAGAATTTATGACTCAGTTTCCCACTGTGACACAGCTTTACACCACATCCTTCCTCTTCTCTGTTTCCCCACCTTCCTGTCTGTGTCTGCTGTGACTGGCAATTAAAGCCAAAAATACTTGTGAATAATCTAAACACCTATTTTGTAATATTCTCCTGTGTTCCCAACACTGGAAAGACGAGTTAGGCATACATATGAGGACACCGGAGACCTTTAGCTGAACCAAACAGCGTATCAGGTGGACTTGTTCTGGTCCAAATTCCGATTGGCTAATCTGACTGCCAATTAAGCAGACGTGTTGCTTGTTTGATGGCGAAATCAGTCGCCACTTGCTGTTGCTGAGAGAACAACAATATCAGAGAAAGGAGCACAAACGAGTCAGACACACGACTTTCACCCAGAGGACAGAGGCTTGTTTGAAATCAAAAGTCAAACTGAGATTCCTTCTTGGTTATGTTTATGAAAATGGGAAGCATGATTATTTTGTAAACTTAACCAAGTGGTTTAGTTGCTGAAAAAGTCCTGCAAACTGCAAATAAACACAGAATTTTAAAAAAAAATTTCTAAAAGGAAAGAAATCAAACATTGGCTTTTAGATTCAATTTTTCACAGGGCAGCAGAGTCCTGTGAAAACTCTCTTTTCGACTGTATATATTGATTATATTTCTTATAGCAGAACTGGTTAGATAAATCCACCCACACAGCTTCAGGTGCAGCTTATCATGTGACTGTTTTTGAAGTCATGGTGACAAGTCTGAATGTCGTTTACTGTGCGTCCCTGCACCAATAAGATTTCTTCATTTGCTGGCAGAGGCTTAGCATGGTACACAATTTTCATGGTATGGGGAAGCTATTGTGAAACAAGCAAAGAGTATGACTTATGACAAAACATCTTGCACATGCAGCTTTTGTTTATTAATCAAATTTCAAAATAAGAGAGTGGAAAATCACCTGATTTGGTGATTGGATGTGCAATAAAGGGTCAGTTGTTTGCTTGTTTTGTGGTTCAAGCACCAGAAGACAAGTACTTTTAATAAAGCTGCTAATTTTATGAATCTGTTTTAGCCTTTTCATTTTAGCCCTGCAAATTAATTCATACGCTTCCATTGTTTTAATATGTTTCACTCATTTCTTTGAGGTCACCTAAAACAATGTAACCACTCTGACAGCTTCTGAGTCTCCAAAACACTGAACTTACAACACAACATCCCCAAAGATCATAATATAAAAAAATATTTAAAAAATTAAACAAAGAGCATGTCTTACGTTATGATGCAGTGGGCTGCAGTGAGTACCCACTGGTCACTGATGAGGGTCCCTCCACAGATATGAAATGTGAGGTGTATGCTGACCTGCCAGGGCCACGACCCAGCTGGGGCATTCTCACCACCCACTACTCTTGTATTGAGAGGTGCCACCCCGCAATCTGACAGCATAAACAACTGGGTGTCAAGTGGTATGTCATCACACTTGTGTGACTACTCAGAGCATTTACTTAATTGCATGGAACATATGGAATGTGACGTGCTTACCCTGGGCCTTTGACCCTGTTGGAATAAAAGAAGAACAAGTTACTAGAAAATAAAATCCTAGTGTCGGCCACAAGATGACACTAGAGTTCCAGTCGCTTCTTCCAACTGTAAATACAGCTGAGGTGTAAACAGTTCTGTGAGTTCTTGGGTCCTATTTTACTTACATCATTTCTAGTCAACAAATCTGACTTGATGCAGGTCAGACTGTATTTCACGGATCATCGGTGAAGCTAAGTTAGTAAGCAGCTGCTTCACGAAAACATTCTAGACATGACTGATAATCAACAACAAGCACTGGCTAATGAAACGGCACTGCAGTAAATCTGATCTTCATATAGTTCACACTGACAGCAGAGGGGAGGTTTTTTTTTCTCTATAGAAAAAAAAAAACTGAACACAAAATATTCCAGTATATAACCATAAACAACCGCATTCTCAAAAATAGCCCCAAAGTTGGCAAAAACAAAACAAAACAAAAAAAAAAAGCTTCAAAGTAGGATATTTAATGCTAAACAGACTGGGGCTCACCTTGCAAAGGGATGACTGCACACACCAAGAGTATCGATACTGTCCGGGCTGCCATTCTGTACGTGCACACGTCGCACTTTATTTACAATAAGCAGAGACAGTAGCTGTAATAAAGTTTTCTTTCTTTCCAGGAAGAGATGCATTACGTCCACTGAACACTCCCTGTTCGAACCTGTTTCTCTACATACTTCAGTAGAACCTCATCATCACTGTCTGCCAAAACCATTAGGGACGCCACGGTTCAGTCACATGCCGGCACACAATCCTATTAAAGAATGTTCCATATGTTCTGCTCCTATCTGCTTTTTATTTTAGTCACCAGAATGAACCACGGCATCCCTCACTGCTTTATAGTTTGCAAGGAATATGAGAAACTCCACACTGCTTTAGTAATGTTGAGATCCAGGCTTTGGGGATGATTCTTTTTTATCCTGCTTCTACAGGGAATCACCTTCTGCTTCATATAGTAATAATAGTATTTTGTGCCTGTGAAAGTGTATTATCTTTAGCATTTTTCATAAATTCAACTGTGACAGGCTCCTGGTAACAAAGTACCTAATGATACAATTTAAATTTGGTGCTTTGCTAAGTGTTCTGTTGTGTGGAGACACAACGCTGGTTCATCGCTTGAGTTAGGTAGCCTTTCAAGCTTGAATGATTTGTAGATGAGTGTTAAGAGGATAAAGGAACAACAGAAACATTCCTCTGAAAATGGCCGGGCACACGGACTAGACCGAAAACTTTGAAACACCTTCAGAAAAACCAGAGAACTATTGCTCAAGACCTCTTTAAAAATTACAGGAAGTTCCAGCTCATTACAAGCAAAATATAAAGAAATGAGGTGGTGACTCAAGACTTCTGCACATTACTGTATATTCTGTGCCGCAAGCAACATCCACCCACAGGTTTGGTCACGTTTGTTCTCTTTTATTCTTTGTGCTTTGCTTCCAACAAAAAACAATAATACGGCCACCTTGTTGGCCTTGTTTTGTGTGTCTCTTTCAGGTGGTTGCGTGCAGAACCGATCCAATTTCGAACGCAGCGCACCTGAGGACGCCAAGCTCAGGTGCACTATAATAGAATTGAATACAATGCCTTTATTGTCATTATACAGCTGTACAATGAGATTGGAGGGCCACTCCTGTTCAGTGCTATAAAAATTTAATCTATAAAATAAAGATATATACAGAAATAAAATAAATGGTTACAGAAAAGCCACATTCTAAAAAAAATAATAGGGGATCAGTGCAGTTTGTACCAATACAGATATGCAGATTTATGGCATAAAGAGATAACAATGTAGGGTCTCACAAACATTTTTTACAACTGGCTTTTGTGACTTGACTTCTTTAAGTTTTTTGAAGATGTTTCATCTCTCATCCAAGAGGCTTCTAAAGCTCTAAAACAAAAGCTCGAGAGTCCCTGCTATTTAAACCCTAACGGGGGGGATTGTCCCTTTTGGAGATGGTCACTGATGCACCATCACATGAGCCAAGGTGTGAAAAAAGGCACGAGTCATTACCACCGGTGGCTGTGTGTGGAACAACCCACTCCTTTTTTCACACCTTGGCTCATGTGATAACACACATGTTTAATAGCGGGTCACTGACCACGCCGTAACCTGACACGCCCTCCCCTAGAAATATAACTACACATGTTGCTAACACAGCCCACAATGACTGTGATTGGCAGTACAGTGACTTAGTCCTATACATTTCTGGCTCCTTCTTCAAATCAGCTGGAGGAGAAGGGATCAACTTGAATAGAGAAACACCACAGCCGACTAAGTGTTTTGGCAACAAAGCTGCAGAGCAATGGAGAAACACCAGGCTCAAGTGCAAAAATACTGGTAGCAGCATCGGCCAATTGCACAAGCAACATAGTAAACTCTGCATCGTTTTAACACAGAAGGATAAATTCAACCTGTATAAAACATTCTGGCGTGCACTGCTGCGGAATAGATGATCCAGCTTCAATCTTGCCTTTTTTTAAGCCTTTCGGCATCTGCTGCCATGTGTAATATAAGTATTAAGGATAATACAGGAGCAGTATGCCAATGCTTTAAGCAGAGGATATAACTAATCCAACAAGGTTAGCCTGTGCGACAATGTTGACTTCACTTTAGCCTTTTTAATACAGCTAATAACCTCTATTGAAGAAGCACTTTTCTAAAGCCCGCGACTTTAAGAAGAGCAGGTTTTACTACTGATGTGTATCAGTCCCTCCCCACGTGAGATAAAAATAAGTGTGTGTGTGTGTGTGTGTGTGTCCCCCTGCAGAGAGCAGTCTTTAAATGCCAGCAGCAACTTGACAAGTTTGCACTAACAATTTAAAAGTCTGAGAAGTGCTGCCTTTGGCGGGGTGAACAAACAACACAACAGAGGGGAATTTTCAGCCGACTTTAACTGAACAGCAGCTGCTAGGAACCAAAATGATTTAGCAAGGAAGCTGCCAAAAATAAAAGATAAAATACACCACATAATTATATTAATCCACAAATGCAAAGTGTACAAGGTTACAGTTACAGCAATAAACAAATGGACTATCACATTTATATTTTTTGTATATTGTAGACATCTTTACAAGGAACCTAAAAGCAGGTGTGTTGTGCAGAAAAATGAATGCCTCCACCTCATATTGTAATTTTGTAGCTTAACAAATTGACTAATTAAAAACAAAAGTAATGTAATTAAACTTTTCCTCATATTTCAACTTGAAACGTTTTCTGCCTTCAGTCATCTGGTCCAAACTCGCATGTCCCTCCTCTTCAATCAATCTTTCAGGTGAAAGCAGCAAACCTGCCCAGCAAAGAAAAAGAGGAAACAAAAATGTTCAGTCACAGAACACGGCTCCGACACCAACAAGGAACTGGGACACATCAATCACACTTTCAGGTCTCCCTTTTGTTTCTCCCAGCAGAAGCAAAGCGCAGCAGGAAGGAAAAGAAACTGACTGACAGGGTCACTGCTTCACCTCGGTGACACAGATACCCTCAGAGAAATTAACCCCGGCTGATGTGCCCAATTAAAGCGCCAAGTCAAACTCCCAATCAGGTTAATGACTGTTCAGAGGGGAGTAGGAGAAGGAGGGGTTAAACAGGGCGCTTTTTTTCCACCCTTCAAACATAAAGCACTTGTTCTGGTTAAATATTATCAAAGGATCGTCGCAGGAGCTGACTGAAGACACAGAAGGCATTTACGGAGGGGCAAAAAGACCCTCTTTTGCTCCACAAACAGCGCACTAACCGCTAACACAGACAGAAAAGAGTTGCAGTCTCGCCTGAGTGTTTGCCCACATGAGCCCAGTAGGATTATTCACTCCGTTTGTTCATGGCAACACTGCACCAATGTAAAGTAGCTCCGAAATCTTGGCCCGAGTCCGGTTTGAATCTTAAGTGACCAGTTTCCCCACTTGTGCGTCCCTGCACATCTCCCTCCTTTTTTTCTCCTCTCTCCCGTTGCTCTGGAGGACATAAACATGGGCCTCCTTTCGCTCCTGAGGTCCAGGGACGATGTTTCTTATCGCAGGACAATCCCGCCCACTGTCACCTTGAAGCTCTATATAAAACAGGAAAAGGGCCCGGTGATAAGAAGTCGGTGTCAAGACGAGCCTGACCATGCAGTGTAAAGTCCTCGTCTGTGTTGTCCTGACTTTCATACAGCACGGTGAGTACTGTGTCGCTGCACTGATTTTGCTGTGGCTAATGAGCAGGTGGTAGCGGGCAGCCTCAGGTGGGCTTTGTGTCAGTACCTGTTTACACACCTTAGGTGTCAGTCACTGTCAAAGTCACCTGACTTTGACGTTGCGTTCATTTCTGATTTAAATGAAGACAGAACAATATGTTAATACACAAAGTGAGTGATTTTTTTTTTTTTTTATTCACGCACCTTTTTTTGTACTGCTTTTGGCGG
>VOQJ01033699.1:37137-51751 GCA_015052665.1 Apistogramma diplotaenia | reverse complement strand
TTTTTGTTTTAATCAAAGCCGAACAATTTGTTTAATCCCCAAGTTGGGGGTTTTTTTTTTTTTTTATTCACGCAGCTTTTTCTGTACTGCTTTAGGCGAGTGTGACTGTTGGGTTTATTACGTGCTGCAGTTTGGTGTTTTGGTGGAGGCCGTTACACAAAACGCGTCACAATTGGATTTCTAGAAGAAAAAAAAAGTACTGCTACAGTGACAGTGAAGCTTAATGATGAGGGCTTTTGTCCACTATGTGAACCCTGATTGGAAGATAACTTCTTCCTCTTTGGTGCATCAGAATTGTTTGCTAATACTTTTGTGACATTTGACCTTTATTTTTATTTTTTTTTGGTTTCCTTTAACTTGCTTTTGTCGCCCCATCTAACACTTTACAATGAAGAAAGTTTTCCACTTCCTTTTTGTTATACCTGCCAACAATTTTTTATTGTACTAGTTACTAATTAAGCCGATTGGCTTGTCAGACCTGTTTTTAAAGACCTGTTTTATTAATACTAATTTAAGAAGTCAACAAACTGCTCAGCTTTAGATGTTTGTAATTGTGGTTTGTTGCTTTCTAATGGCATTTATTATGTAATTAAATCATTAAAAAATAATAAGACTTTGGGTCAGTTTCGATATCTAAAAAAACACTGAAGTGTTTTGTCTTCTGCAGCAGCAAAAGCAGGAAAGGATGCAGGATCATCTGACTGATGCAGTCAGTTAGATGACATTTCCACAGGAAGATTGTGGATATTCTTTCTAAAGAAGAAGTTTCACAAATGTTGCACAAGAGCTTTAAAAGAGAAAATGACCAAATCACTCAAGTGATGACACCTCTTTGACAAGCACCCAGGAAACATTTATTGTATATTTTGTCCAGCCTTTGTTTCGTCATGAACAGAGTTGTAAAATAACATGTTTGTTGAAATGCAGGTGCGTTTCATTTTGCCAGCACTCGTGTGTCGCAGTAAGGAGCATTGATGGGTTTATTTTGTCTCCACCTCTTCTCTGCTTTTAGTGTCTTCGAGCGACATTGAGGCCAGTCCAGATACAAATGCAACCCTCCCCTGCAGTGTGACGCTCTCTGCTACAGGGAGCGATTCAGTCCAGTCTGGAATCACCGTCACATGGGTTCAAAATGGCTCTGAAATCGCCTCATTTGGAGAAGGAGTAACGCAAATAAAGGCAGGCTTCAGCTGGGATCCCGCTGACTTCATCAATGGGGACTTTTCACTGGTCGTCCTGAAAGCCAGTTTTGACCTGCAGGGGGTCTATGAATGCACAGTCAGTTACAATGTCACTATTCTGCACTCCAGTAAAGTTACACTTAGTATCCTCGGTATGTCTCGGTTCTGTTCTTGTGGTTTCATTTGTAGTTTGATTACTCATTTGAATCTAAATTCTTTGTTGTCCTCTTGCCCCCACCCCACCCAGCCTCTCCCACCCTGTCGATTCCTCAGCAGTGGGTGGTGTTGGAAACAAGCACCCAGCTCAAATGCCACGCAGATGGTTTCTACCCTCCTCCTGTCTCCTTCTCGTGGACTAGAGCCGGACACGAGATTCAACCTCCCTACCAGGTTGAAGGTGAACTGACCCCAGACGGGTACTTCAGGGCTGTGGGTAACCTAACCTTCTCCCCTTCCCGTGAGGACCAGAATGTGACCTTTGGCTGCAAAGTGTTGCACAATGGCAGCAATCAAGAGCTGGATTTCCAGCTCAATGTCACCCGTGAGTCACACAACGACACTGTCCCCATGTTAGTGGCCTCACTGACTCATGACTTGTAAAAGTACTTCTGTTTTATAGTCTGTGATGACATCGTTTCTGTTGTTTGAATCCTTTAATCTGATTAAGCGTGTCACAAAGCCGGAGGCATTTGTTAAAATGCTTTTCTTTGCCTGTCCTCAGAACCCTCCGCTGTCAAACTTTCCGTCATGCCGAGCGCCTCCAAGAATGCTCCTCTCACTCTTTCCTGCGACGTGGAGAATTTCTACCCCGAGGAAGTGTCTGTGTCCTGGTTTCAAAATGGCACGGTACTCCCTGACACACCTGTCATTAAGCAGAACCCACACGGGACCTACCGAACCAGACACTATTACACTTTGAGCCCCGAGCAGAGGGGGCAACGTGGGAAGGTGGAGTGCGTTGTAAACCAGCCTGGTTTAGTGATTCCTATCAGTAGCTCAGCATACCTGGAGAGACTGGATCCTCAGGGTATGACTTTATGTTGACTCTTTACAAGATCCTAATGAGTCTGAGTGCTTAAACAGCATCGCGCAAATAGTTTTCTTATTTGAGTTATCAGATGCATTTCTCTTCTTACTTCCTGTCAGATGTGGCGCCAGTGTTGAATAACTCAGCCAAAGCAGCCGTGGCTATGATGTGCATCTCTGTCGTGCTCGTCTTCCTGCTTTGCTTTGGCTTTTCTTGGAGGAGAAGAGATGGTGAGTCAGAGGCCGCCATGCAGCAAAGGCAGCGGCAGATGCTTGATATTCAAGCAGTTGAAGAAATAAAGGAAACTCTATTTGTGTCCCATATCACTGAGGAGGAATTAAGTTTGTACAAAAATATAGAGAGGCTTTGCAGAAGCATGAAAAAAGGGAAGTTTTTTTTTCTCCACAAAAATACGCATATTTACATAAAATATTACAAATAAAAGCCAGGAAAAGCTTGCAAAACAGAACAATCTCGTGACCTCTCACATTTGTCGCTGGATCCCATGCACTTTCCAAGAAACCATCATCTTTATTGTGAAAGTAAAAGCCTTAAAATACACTGGTGCCCTTGCATTTTGATCTTTATCGAAAGGGTTCCACTGGCATCCAGCGTCACAGTACTTGCATTATACATTCAGAGACGTATTTGTATGCATATTTAATAAACTGATTCCCACCTTAACTCCACTTTTCTCTACTTCTTTTGATTACCTCTGTGTGACCCCCCCCCCACTCAGAGAAGCAGAAGTCCCTGAATGTGTCAGGGATCATCCTCCCTCCCCATGTGATAGTAGGTCAAAAGGGCAGGGTGTCACTGAGCATTGAAGGCAGGAGGGTGGACCAAGTGCAGACTGCATGGTTCCTCAATGACACCCTCATCTCTGACACCTCACTCACAGGTAGGCTGCCTCATGTTCTGCTTTGGTTTTTTTGAAGTCTCACTCTGTGCTGCCATGTATTGTGCTATCTGTTCTTGTGCCAACTTTAAAGCTATATTTAGAGATGGAAATTGGCTGTTTGGGAAATAAAATGCATTTGGATCAAAGTCAGGATGTCACAAACGTTTGATTTGTCTTGCAACACCCCTTTAACATCCTGTGTTGTTTTTTTTTTCTCTCTTTAACATGTTGACTCTAACAATTTACGACCTTACGCTCACAGGAACTTCCAAAGCTAACTTTAACTGCCTCTGTAACCCCCTAATCACCATCCATCTACCCTATGGTCTAACTCTCACCTCCCCAGTGTCGGAGAAAAGTCCTCTGCTGCCCTCCAGAGGCGAAATGGGTTACTACAAGCTGCACACACAAGGCCCGCTGTACTCATCCAAAAACGGCACTCAGCAGCTGATCTCCTCGCTCACCTTCATCCCCCAAATTTCTGTCCACAAGGGCGCTGTGTTTAAATGTCAGGTGTCCTACATAGGCAAGGACAAGATCGTGGAGGAGAGGGTGTCGGAGAAGTTTACTATTCTGTGTAAGAACCTTTTTTTTTCTCTCGTTCTGTTATTCAGTTTATTTTTCATAATTTCTGCAACAGAAGCTCTTATGTTTTGTCACTCAGCTCCTCCAGAGGTGTCAGAAATACAGCTGGCAGAAACTGAAATGGATTCGGGTAATTCAAGCAGGTTATTCTTTTATATTTTATATTTAAAATGAACCCTTTTGCAAGAGCCCACGTTGATTACATTTCTGTCTCCCAGATGTCATCAGCCTGACAGTCCAAGCATCACATTTCCACCCAGACATCATCACTTTCCGCTGGTTCTGCCAGGGCGGTGAGCTGAGCCCCGTGGCCTCCCAGGCGTCATCCTCACCTCAGCCAAATTTTGAGGGATTCTTTTCAGCCTACAGCCAGTGTAAACTTCCCCGTGTTGAGCTGGAGAAGGGCTCCACTAAAGTGTGGGTCAGTGTCCACCACATTGCCCTGAAGCAGCCTATCACCCGGGAGACGAGAGGTAAGGATGAGGGATGCACATCGGTGCACCGATGCGTTCAGTGTAAGGTTAAAAATTAAAAAGTCACGGATTAATTGTTCATTTTTATCCCAAACAGGATTCAACAGGAGGCCATGCGTGTCTGAAATTGTCAGCTCCACCATTACCCAGGATCAAACTCTGGGATGTGAAATCACTGATTTCTACCCACCGAACATTTCAGTGACTTGGCTCAGATTTAGGGATGGAGAGCAAGACAACAGGGAGGAGGAGGTGGTAGAGGGAGGAGAGATATGGGGCCCCATACAGACCCACCCCAGACTCTACAGGGTGACAGCCACTCTGAAGAGAAGGGCAACAAATAAGGACAAAAAAGATCAAACTGCTGGGATTATTTGCAGAGTGGAGCACTGTTCCCTACTGGAGCCTATTGAGAGATGCTGGAAAAGTGCTGGCATCGGTACGAGTGGCCTCAGGCACTTTTTTTTACCTGCTTTTTAAATTGTTTTTTTTAAATTAAAGTCTTGGACTCACCAACAATAACTGTATTTCTCTCCCTCAGTCGCTCCATCCATTCCTCCATCAGTCTCTGTCTGTTGGAGCAGCGAGGGCGTTGGCGTGTTCTCCCTTTTATTGAAGGGAGGTCACCCTAAGGCCACATTACTGTGGTCAGCAGGAGGACCGACTCTCTTGCCGCTGGTGTCCAGTGAGACAGAGGAGATGGGAGATGATCAACAAATAGAACTGAAAAGTGTGTGCGCTCTGGAGACGTCCACAAGTCAGACAAAAGAACCCCTGAAGAGAAGAGCAAATGGACATGCAATAAGTAACTGTCTGTATTTTTCCCATAGACTTGTATAGGTGGAATATTCATTTGATTCAGTACTGTAGGACGGCTGCAGGAGACCAGTTCTCATCCTGTACAGCTCTAGAAGAGTGTTGGTGGTGCTTTCATTTTTAATTGTATTTTTTTTATTGTCATTACTTTGCAGAAACAAACGCGGCAGTCACAGACCCCGACGCCGAAGGAATCGAATACATCGACGAAAACGTGGACGGGGAGAACATCAACATACACAGGAACGAGGACTCGACGCCACAGGCGGTCGAGGACGGCGAAAGAGAAAAGGAGGATGACCCGGGAGCGCTGCACATCAACAAGGTCAATGTGAACAGGGGTCCCAAAGAAAACGAGAGAGCGCGCCTGAGAGTGTGCGCGGAGATCACGCACCCTGCTCTCCAGCTTCCCGTTTACCGAACGTGGACCGGTAAGGCACTGTAGATGCTTTCCTCCTCTTCCTCTTGATGCAGTCTCAGAAAAATGGCTTCTACTGTAAAGGATCGCTGCTTGTTTTTGTTGCAAAGAAAGTTTGCTCACGTTTTGTTCTTTTGCTCTTTCAGAGCCCAGCGAGGAAAATTCATCGAGTGCATGAAAATCCTGCTGCAATTTTATGTATGTCGCTCATAATGTAATATTAATAATATTTATCTCTTTAAGAAGTATGAAATAGTACTAATGTTTTTAGGATATCCAACAGTTCATGATGTGATCGTGCATTTATTTATATTAGTCAGTTCTTACTGTCATTCTCATTTTTGTTTTTTCTTCCAACTTCAATATTTCTTTTTACAAATACTTTTTTTTTTGGACAAATAATATAACAATATTTTATGTGTGGGTTTTTTTTATCTGCGTTGAGAAATAAAAACTAAATATGCTGTTATGATGAGTTATCTGAAAAGGTTACTGCAATGAGCCTCGTGTGCAAAGGAGATACCTGCTGTGGGTCAACCGACGTATCAGAAATAACTTCTTGTTTTAAAATATACTTCTGTTTTTTTGGGAGTGGGGTTTGTTTTGTTTTTTTTTCCTCTCCACCCACCACATGAGCATCACTTTGCGGTGCTGCAAAGAGAAGGTGTCATGTTGGTGACCACAGTAAAAATGGTTTTCTTAGTTCTTTAGTTTGAAACTTCTGCCTTTCAGTTTATAGAGCAGCTACTTCTGCTGTATGCACGTTAACAACTGCATACTGCTGCTGAAAAGCAACTTTGATTGTTAAAATAATTCTTTAACAGCCTACTGGCCTTCAATCATATTACTTCCTCTTCTGTCTCGTGTACTTATATGACCAATAAACACAAAGAGCTGCTTAACTATCGTGATCATGCGTTTTATGTGCTGTATAATGGTATTCAAGTTAGCAGACCCTTAAAATTGAGCACAAAATTATACTATATCATTTGATGGGGACAATATAAAATAATGATATACTGAATAATGAAACTTGAAAGGTGAGTCACATCTAATGAGTCAGTAGCACCACTTTGAGCGGAAATAAAAAACTGGCTGCAGTGGTTTGATTAGCCACATTCACACCCCCAGATTTTTTTTTTCTTATTCGTTTTTAAACTTACAGCCATCAGCAGCTTCAAGTCACGTCAGCTGAAGCTATTTATGAGCAGCTCTCTTTGTGGCCATAAAAGGCTTTGTATAATTTCCCACAGGTATCCAACAGCACGGCCGGTGGAGGCACAAACAGAAGTCTAGGAACGAACTCAGAAATGTTCTTGTTCTATGGACACACTGTCTTGGTTTATGGGTCTCTTTAAATTTTGTTTCGGTGTCTAATTTATTCAATAAGCTCTATAAATCTTCTCTGCGTTCCATTTCATTCATATGTGCATGCAAGCAATAAAGAAGTGCTTATTAATCTAGCGGGCTCGATCATTTAGTCAGGTCTCGCGTAGCTCCTGGCCATTTCCCGTCACTCTCAGCCTGCATCCGCTTGGTCTCCCCCGCGCTGTTTGCGGATCTATTGCACAGCAGGTCTCCATCACAAAGTTTCACACACATCTCCGTGGCCGTCCTTATTCACATCCGCAAACTGTGCAACACGTCAACTTGTGTTAATGTGTTAAACGACCTCTTCCTCATTATCTTACCCCGGACATATGTGAGTAGGGGAAGTGAACGGCCACTAACAGCTGATGCGTTCAATCCTGGATGCGCTTCGGTGCAACTTTCTCTTGACTGGTTCCAAAGACCGCTGAGAGAGAACTAAAGCGCTTTAGTGCTTTGGTTTATACAAACTTTAAAATAGCGAGAACGTCAAGTCACCTGGTCAGAGAGTGACCGAGGAGGAAGATGGACCCCGAAAATAGTTTGTCCCGGGTGGAGAGGACTTTGTGGGCAGTCTGGGTGAGAAGGCGCATCATTTTAATCCAAACTTGTATTTGCTTTGTGTTTTAAAGTTTAACTCTGTGAAATATGAATGCAATTTCTCTTCCTGTGCGTCAGTTAGCCTCTCTTTCACTCCCACACATCCGCCTACGATACATAAATGTCCGTCTCTGCCTACCCCCCCCCCCTTTTTTTAGGGGAGAGAGGATGACTGTGACTTACTGTAATGATCGCATTAAAGCACGTTGTAGGCAAATAAGTCTTCAGCGTTAATTGGAATCTGGCTGCAAGATCATTTATTTCCCGATTTCGTTAAAAAACAAAATAAGAAACATTACTAAGTACAAATTAAGAGAAAAAGAAACGCAGTTAAATTTTCCATCTGTTGGAACAACTGCTCTATTTCAACTCCGGAAGATGTGTGTGCAACTCTTAAAGAAAAATTGCTGTCAATCTTTCCTGTTCAAATTGCACATTTAGCCGGCCTGCTGCATGCTGACTGAGAGAATGCATGATTATAGATTACAGCATAGATTTTTGGAAATGAGGTTATCAGATTGGAGGCGGTCTGCAGTTCTTTCTGGAAATGAATCTGTGCAGAAAGCTGGCAGCTGCAGCATTGGTGAGATTCACTGTAAAGTGTCCTGGAGCACAGAGAGTGCTCGAGACTGTTACACAGCAGAAAGCCAGAGAAACAGGAAACGCAGATGTACCAGTGGCCGTATTTCACTGATAGGGTTTTAATTCTAGAGTCCTATTGCTATTGTTGACTCATTTCTGCGTACACTGCTCTGATTGGTGCTTCTCGACTGAGGGACGATCAATCTTTTTCAACTACGGCCCGCAAACTTTTCAACGATCTCTGCCTGTTTTTAAAACACATCTTAAAACTGCAGTGGATGCTTAAGTATTTCATATTTCTTGTAGTGATGATCCCACATCCACCAACTGCAGTCCCCATTATGCCCATTCCCATCTATCAAACTTCTTTATTTATCTATTTGTTTTGGTTTCGCAGCTGCTTTTGAGCCACTTTCGCTACTCACATCAACCTGGTTTCAGTTGTGACAGTGATTTTCACATTTAAAAAAAGAGTAGGCAGAAACACAACAAATTAACACAATTAACTTCCCTACTTATTCTCTGCACTGTCATATCCAATAAAGGCTAAAATGGCAACAAATAAATCTGGGGGGAAAAATAACAGCAACTTTGTCCAAACTGACCAACAATGAACGGCACTGAAGACTCGCTGGTCAACACACTGTATCACTTAGCAGCTAAACAGACAAATATGGGGAAGTTGGAGAAGAAACAGCTCAAGAAAAGTAAATATTAAACTCGTATGAACGTATGAAATCAAATCAGTTCTAATGTTTCTCCATGTGTACTAACTGTAATACATTTACCATGCTCTGTCTACTGTATGTGTAACTTACAATTAATGAAGTCATGATTCAATAGAAGCCGGTCAGTTTCCTCGTGTGCACGGTTTTTTGTGCATGGGAGCATTGTGGTGCTGAAGCAGGAAATGATCTACCCTGAAATTGCTGCAAAGCTGGACAGACGCCATTGTGTAAACACACTTGAACGCTGCACTAAGGTTCTTTAAATGCAGCTTTTGCATAATTGTGTTTTACATAAACGAAATTGCACAAAAGAATGTGTTCCATAATGCATATTTTTTTTCTTTCCACCTCTTATTCAGTGCTATATAACTGAAGCTGTAGGCAGATTCATCAGACCACAGCCCACTGACACTGTCAACAATGACCCAAACTCCAATCAGGACTCTGCAGCCAGCATCGAGCACCTTCACGCTGACTCTACAGATGATGACACTTGCAGTGGGGGTGTCGATGAGGAGCAGCCTGTTGCTAGATCATCTCTGCCGAGCTCATCCCGCCCAGTTGTCACATGGGACCATTGCAACACCGATGAAGAAAGCATGCAGCACGAAACCAAGCAGAGAAAAGACAATGAGAGCAAAGAGGATGGTGACGAGATGAGAGAGGAACACCACAGCGAGACAGAAAATGATCATTCAAATGATTTGAGAGCTAAAGAAGACAAGCAAGTGATGATGGATATGGAAAAACTGCACACTTATGCGGGACCTGCAACTCCCGAGAATGACGTATGTGAAGGTGTGGATACTGGGCCACCGAATCTTAAAGGGGTTGCAGTAAGTGAAGAGAGAACTGAGGGGGAAACCGATGCTGAGAAGGAGACTGCAAGATCAGTGACATCCGATGACCATCCAGCAGAAACCCGAGTAAAAGAAGAACATGATCAAATGCACGATAAAGAAGAACCAGGTCTGGAAGCAGAAGACACTGAAGTAGCAGAAAAAGATGATAAAACACACAGTGAAGAGGAACAGGAAGCAAAAAATATTGAGGTAAGAGAGTGCACAATTACAAATTTACGTCCAGAAGAGGAGGAGCGCATACACGAAGCTGAGCCCGACCTTCAGAAGAACGATGCAGCGACACTGGATAAACACCCGAGAAAGGATGAAATTATCAAACAAACCCAATTAAAGGAAGACGAGGAAAAATCACACCGTGAAGAAGAGCGAGATTTGGGATCAGAAGACAGTGAGGTAAAGCTGTGCATAATTACAAGTTTAAGTTCAGAAGAGAAGGAGGATCACATGCACCAGGGAGAGGCAGAAGCACTGAAGGAGGATGCATTGACATTGGATGAACATCCAGCAAAGGAAGAAATTATCAAAGAAATGGAAGATGATCAAATGCACCATGAAGAGGAACTCGAATTAGAAGCAGAAGATACTGAGGTCAAAGTGTGCATTACAGGTCTTCACATGCTGCAAATAGAAGCAGAGGAAGACGAGGATAAAACACACCACGAAGATGAAAACGATTTGGAAGCAGAAGACGGTGAAGTAAAAGTGTGCATAATTACAAGCATAAGTGCAGAAGATGATGATCACATACATGACGGAGACGCAGAGGCACAAAAGAAGGATGCAGGGACACTGGATGATCATCCAAGAGAGGATGACTCCATCAAAGAAACCGAAGAGAAGGAAGAAGCTGATCGGATGCAGCATGAAGAGGAACAAGCTTTGGAAGCAGAAAATATGGATGAGGCTGCAGCCAGCAAGACAACAGAAGTGTCAGAGCTGGACAAGAACATCAGAGCAGAAGGAAGTGAAGGTGAAACACTTTTAAGTGAATATGATGCATGCAGTAAAGAAGCTGCACAGGAGAGCATAACGCTGCTGCACACAGCCCAATTCACAGACAAAGAAAAAGAGGACGTGAGAGTCCAAGCGGTGCAAACCAAAACAGGACAGACTGGTGTGACAATAGCAGATATTTCAGTAGACGAGAGACTTGTTGATCAAGAAAAAGAGTTGAGCATCTCCAGAGAAACATACGCCAAAGAAATTCTGCAGTCAGGTGCCTCAGTTACAGTAAAGCCCGAAGGCGAGACTGCGCAGGAAACAAGCGAAGAATTTAAAAATATCCCCCTGGAAATAAGTGAAGGCCAGTTTGCCATGCCGCAGGAACTAAATACTCCAACATGTGAGGAAATTCAAGAGGGAGTTTCCAAATATAACAATGAGCTTTGGGGGGTAGATGAAAATACAACACAAAGGTTCCTGGAAGCAGGAGATTGCGAGGAAATCCCGGCAACTCAATTACCAGAAGAGGTGGAGAGCGGAGAAAGGGAGAGCCTTCAAAACAGTGTCTGGAGCACTGGAGCTGACTATTTGCTGCTGAAGGAGTCCATGGAAGAGAAACAAGAAAGCAAAGAAGAGACTGAAACTAGCTTTGATTTGGTTGGGGAGCAGCACGGTGAAATACTGGACCTTGCGTGTGAAGCGGAGAAAACGCTTATTGAAGAAGCATTTCAAGAATCGGGCAAAGAAGAAGGAAAGTTACTGGCAGGCTCGATGAAGACGGAGGCAACTGAAGCATGTGTTGGTGTTGGAGACGAGAATGAGAGGCGATCAGAAGAGCTGCACGATGGCACTAAAAGATCATCCTTTTCAAAAGAAGGTGACTGTGAAACAAAAGAAGCAGTTGCAGCAACAGAAGTGGTCAGATTTGTCATTCAGGAATCAGTACAGGCCTTAAATTTGGTGCAAAGCATCAGCGGGCCGTCAGGTTTACAAGAGGACACGAGTGAGTCTGGGTTTGTGAGACACTCGTTTGAGGCTGAGCCTAAATCAGTTGATAGCACTGTGGAAATGCAAGATAATGCAATCAAAAGAGAAGAAAGGGGGCATGGAGGTGAGGAGGGGGCAGCAGAAGATGGAATCCAGAGCACAAAAGAAATGGAAAATTCACAGCTGCCGGTAACAGAAACTGCAGGCGAGCTCATCGTAGAAGAGAGCCCTCTGAATGCAGAATCTGAATTACCTCAAGACTCTGAGTCACAGGAGATCAAGAATCAATCGCCAGACAGCGCATGTGAGATAAGTGTGAGACAAATAATAGAAACTGAAACAGCTGATGAGTCCAGATCAAAAGATTTGCCTGCGACGTCATCAGAGGTAAAAAGCAGATCAACCAATGAAAATCAAGATGTGATTGAGGAGGAACTCCTTGATTTGTGGATAGAGACGGTGATGTCAGAGGGCACTGATGACATTAAACAAGAGGAGCCAGAGCCAGGACAACTCTCAGATGCCAAAGCAGACACATTAAGCGAGGAGCGAGGTGACCTATCGTTACAGAAGGAGTTGCTAGCAGAGTCCATTTTTGGAGAATCGGAAGTAGTAGCTGACACAGAAATGTCTTCATCAGCTGTGGAGTCTGGATTCCTGGGCCAGGCTCTCAGGGAATCGGGTGCCGGCTCATTTCACTGGATCCATGATGTTCTGGCTGAGCCAGAGAAGGAATTGCTCATGGATACAGTAGTTGAGTCCGCAGAAGGGAGACTTCGAGTTCAGGAATCTCAAGAAAAAAGAGGTGAAGAAAGAGTTGAGAGAGTGGACACTGAGAGTGGATCACAGAAAGCGTATGAGGACGTCGGAGAAGTGGTCAAGAAGGTAGAAGCAGAAGAGGAGCGCCTTGATATTTCAGATGAATCAGAACAACCTGAAGGTGACACTCAAGGTGAAACCCGGACAGAATCTGAGAAGAACACACTGAACTCGTCCTCACTGGATGGACCCAAATCATCATTACCTGGCCTAAATAAAGCTGAGGTAGCCAAAGAACCAAGAGTAATGTCTGAGGATGTGAATGAGGTATTGTTTCTTTCTAACATTTAAAAGATTGCATTAAATCATGATTAAAATCAAACAGTATTCATAACTACTGTTATTGTTCCTGGCATTGCAGGTGGATGCGCCTGTGCTGGATTTCGCCATGCAAAGGTCACGAATTGCTGTTAAAAACCCACGAGTTAGGCCACCCAAAAACCCCCGCTCCCTGCTTCATATGCCCTCAGCAGAGCCCACACTCACACCCACACCCACACCGCCTTCACGTCAGCCGGTCAAAATCCCTGGAGGTGTGCCTTTGGGAGGCATAGGTATTGGAATAAAACTCCCTGGTGAGTCACTCTCAATTTACAGACATCCAAACTCTTGAGTCTTATTTTTCACAGTGTGCAAATAATGTCATACGTTTTGCTTTTCCAGGGCTTGGTGCTGGCTTTCCTGTTTTAAAAAAGAGACAACCAGCAGTGAGGGAAGAAAATACCCAGGAAACAGTATCACAGGTACAATTAATAATGTTTAAATACCTGTTTTCTCTCATGTTAAGGTATGTATGTGTAATTAATATGCTGAAATAATGGCAGGAACCAGAGACAAAGCCTAAGGAGAAGAGTGAAGCTCCCCAACTGGATGAGACACCAAAGAAGCCTAGATGGATGCCACCAAAACATCCTGGGTAAAAATGGCAACAAAAAAAAAAACTAAAAAAAGTCACCCCAGAGATATCTTTCATTTTAACTTTTTAAAAATTCTTATTGTTTCATTTTCTCATGTCTTTCCAGTTTTGGAAATCCCCTCATGGCAGAGCTACAGACCAAACTGAAGAAAACCCCAAAGGAGTGATAAGATCAGTGGCAGCGTGTGAATATCTATTTGTAATATAGAAATGGTTTTATTTTTGCGTATTGAGAAAAATGACCCAAATGTCTTTGATGTAATTTGTATAATAAAGATTAACTGTCAAAAAAGAAGTATATTTTCTTACATGCATACAATGTTAATGTCCTTTATTTCTGTTTAAAAAAAACAAAACAATGAAATTTCCTCTTGCATGAGCAGTTTAAGAAAACACTGAGTGCCTAAGGAAGTTGCTGGAAGTGCTTCAGTGCTCCTTGGCATGGAGCCTGTTAAACTGCAATCGAGGAATGCATTTGTTTTTTTTCCACTCAAACAGAATTTTGCTATAAAATCTGAACACTTTTCACAAGTTAAAAGGAAAACTTGAGCACATTGAAGTTTTTGGAAATTGTGGCTTTTTTTTACCATTCCCTCTAGGGCTGGCCACAGAGGATTATCTGCCTCCATCTCACTCTATGCCATGTATCCCCCTCTGTCGCACCAACCCTCTGCATGTCTTCCTTCACTACATCCATAAATCTTCTCTGTGGTGTCCCTCTTTTCCTCCTGCCTGGCAGCTCTATCTTTAAGATTCCTCTGTACCCATTGTCCCATCTCAGATTTTCCTCTCTAACTGCGTGTCCAAACCACTCAATCTGAGCTGTCCCTCTGATCCACTCATTTCTAACTCCTCCTCCATTTCTCTTCCTATCTACACTGTGGTAGAACAGTTTGAAAGGCCATTTGCATCACAAAGCACAGAAAGACAGTGTGGAAAACTAAAAGGGACTCTAATTTCTTGCTATATATTGCTGCTACTATTGACCAGGACTCCCTTATAAAAGGGATTTTACATCTCAGTGGGATTTTCCTGATAAAATAGAGATTAAATAAACAGAGACACATCACAGAATAACTTTCTTGAGGGCTAAAATGTTCTCAAATCACTGATCATTAAACGTTAGGTGGCAGTGTAGCGCTATTGTCTGTGCAGGGACGTTAATTCAAACTCAAATACACGAAGAAGAAGCCTTGCGCTGTGATTGGTATAAATCATCCAATGAGCGTAAAGGAAACTGATATTTGAAGTAGAGAGCCTCTTCGTTGGTTAACATGGCGAAGTTTTAGATGTTGCTGTGACAGTTATTTTGTGGGAAAGGGTTTCTTTTATCAGACCCGAGTCTGTTTGAGAATAAAGTATTTTCACGTCTGTAAACATCCGCTAAGAAGTGCATGTTTACGGGTAA
>VOQJ01033699.1:26341-37117 GCA_015052665.1 Apistogramma diplotaenia | reverse complement strand
GCCGCTTTCCTTCTACTAACTAGCGTTTAAATTTTTTAGCTTAGCTTATCCTCGTTAGGGTTGATCTGATATTTCGAGTGTATACGTGAATGAAGCAACCATAAATCTGGCAGGTAAACAATCGGCGATCATAGTTTCCCTTTCAAACTGCCCTGATGTTTAATGCTACAAGCCCCATCAGTGATCTTAAGTTGCGGTGTTGCTGTCTGTGTGTGTTTTTCTTACGTCTAGCTGTATCAGTTTAAAGTAGAATTGTTTTCTAACGTTAGTCACTCACTGCAAGCATGTAACAACCTCCAACTGGTAACCCAATACTCACAGTGCTAAGTTATATTTCGCTTTTGCTATTTTAATTTGTACTGTGTGTGTATAAAATATCTCAAACATAATTTAGTGATGGATCATTTTCATCTTTGAGCCAGTTGTCTACATCTAGTAATATAAGGTTTTGTTATTTTAGGCACAGGGAGTCTGAGACAGCTGATAATATGCGTGGAGGAGCCTGAGTGCTGTGTCCTGTTTCAAATTTAAAAAAAAAAAAAAAAGATTCTGCATTTGTTCTGAAGGAAGAAGAGTCATTCACCATGGCGAACAAGCCAACTACACAAGGCTTGTACATTCAGGAAAATCCAGATGCCAATGAGTCCTGTGAAAATATTCCCCCCGGGGGCACTGTTCAAGCCAGGATTTCAAAACTCAAACGCCCCCATGAAGAAAACAAGCCTCTCTCCAATAGTTACACGTTTTCCACCCCTGCTCCAAAAAGCAAGCAAATGTCACGGATCTCTTTCAAATCTGCTTTGACACCAATTATAAAACAATTAAATATTGATAGTAAATCTCCAGAGCTTTCAACACATGAAAATACTCATTGTCTGACAGCTCCTCCTTTCTCCTTTGGTCCAACCACAGCAGATTATCAAAAATCAACAA
The DNA here is from genome assembly GCA_015052665.1 of Apistogramma diplotaenia. NCBI lineage: Eukaryota > Metazoa > Chordata > Actinopteri > Cichliformes > Cichlidae > Apistogramma > Apistogramma diplotaenia. The sequence goes on along the minus strand of VOQJ01033699.1, from coordinate 36,184 downwards.
AAAGTTCTGTTCGACAGTCTAACTTAGTTTTCTCCAGTAGCTTTTCTGGGCAATTATTCAGTGGTGTGGATGTTCCTGTGTCCTTCCTGGTTGATGAATGCTTGCCAGAAATAACACTGTTAGATTCTATGTGTGATTCTACAATACAGCTGACTAGAAATGATTCCCCTGTTCCTGACCGTGTGAACACTCCAAGCACGAGCTGTCCAGAAAGTATTTCTGAAGTTCATCCACCTGAATTTGATCAAATGGATGTCGCCGACCTGAATGCCAAGACGGTTGATCCCTCTGAGAGCAAGCATGCTCCAGTACCCTGGCTGATACTTGAAAAATTCTTGCCAGAAATTACTCTCCTTGACGTTACACGTGATTCACGGTCATCACCAGGAGAACAGGAGGCCACTTTGGATGTAACGAAGGATCTTCCACCTCCTGATTTAAAAATCAGTACATCTTTGTCAGAGGTCAGTGAAAAAATTGTGGCAGAGCCTAGCAGTTTGGGCACCATTTCAGGTGAAAAATTATCAAGTGCAAGTGTGCAATCTGACAGGTGTATGAGGGAAAACGTCACAAAAACGTTCTTGGATGTAACTCAGGATATTACTATGAGAAGTGTTTTGGAAAACAGTAAGTTTTCATCAGAGCCCAGTGAACATAATATGGGAAAGAGTCAAATGTCTGCTGAGGACACACTTGGGAACAATCCTGCTAATATTACTCGCGAAATAATATTGTCTAGTGACATGTCTGCACACGCTATTGAGTGCAGCACTAGTCCAACAAAAGTCAGCTCAGAACTCTGTGAAAAACCTGTCGTGTCATCTGATATGGTGGAATCGAACAATGAAGAGCTGGTTACCAGCCATGAAACCAAGTCAACCAGCAAGCCCAGTGGCCAAAATATGGAGAAGAGTCAAACATCAGCGGCGGATACACTTGGCAGCCAACCAACTAATATTACATGTGACATAACCACCTCCAGTGACACGTCAGCTCAGAGTGTGCAGTTCTCGACATCTAATGTGGAGTGTAATAATAGTCCAAAGAAGGTCCCCTCAGAACCATGCAGAGAACTCGTGGAATCTTCTCACAAAGTGAAAGTTAACAATGAGGACACCAAGTCTGGAAATGGCACATTTGACATTGGGCAAACCATTAATCTGAACGTGACCTCTGATTTAAAAGCTACCGCTTTAGTTTCCTACCCTGAGAATAAGACACTCGATCTTCCTCCATTGAATGTAAACTGTTCCAAAGACGAGACTGGGGCTCCAGATCAGCCAAGTCAAAATTGCTCATCTGTAAAGGAATGTGGTACGTGTCACGTGCAGAACGCCACTTTTGAAAAGCATTCTCTTCAAAAATCCAGCGACAGCACAGTCTTGGAGAAAGCGGCTGCTGACCTCAAGAACAACACTTTTGATTCTGAACCCTCTTCCAAGAAGAGCGACACAATAACTTTGTCAGAAACTGCCCTGAGTGAAAGTAGCCAAAATGCTTCAAAGCCAAACAGCACAGTAACTTTGACAGAAATTAGCTCAAGTGATGGTCACCAAAGTGCTTCCAAGCCAAATGGCACAATAACTTTGTCTGAAACGAGCTCGTCTGACAGTCCTCCAAGGTCTTCGGGCAAGCCCGCTACACCTAAAGGCAGTAATCTAACCACAAGCCTTAGAGGCAACAATTCTGAAGTCGACCCTGATCTATCAAAGCATAATGTGACCGCAGATTCTACAGACCATAATGCCAAGGTGGTTGATACCCATGATGACGCCTCTGGAGCCATAAGCTGTCAGGTTAAGGATCATTCAGGTGTGCCAGTGATGGGTGATCTTTCTGACTCTTTAAGCCGTCAAAGCATTGGCACGGTGAACAACCAAGCAGACACATTCAATTTGGATGACACCCTAGACTTAAAGGCAGACTGCTTGATTACGTCCACGCCAATGACTAACTGTAAAATATTCAACTTGGGCACTGAGCGAGGTGCGGGCATAATCCCGGAATCGCAGAAGAAACTGTATACAGATGGTCCCAGTAAACCAGCTGATCAGTTGCCATCAGATGTTCCATCGAACCTCGTCTATGACCACAGCACCTTCTTTAAACAACCTCCTGCTAAGTCCCTTTGCCCTCCTTCGAAAGCTGCGGCTCGACTCATGAAATCAAAACCACTTTGCTCAATTCCAGCCAGGCTGGATGCAGTGACATCCGGCATGTCTGTGAAAAGGCAAAGAACTCAGGCTGAAGCGTCAAGAAACACTGCCTTTGATGCACCCCATGGGGTAGGACTTTAATGTTGATTGCACATTATTACTGTCAGTTGTCCATTTCAGTTACATTCGTTGATTAAAGGCAGTGATCTCATATCATGACAGTCTGTCATTATCATCCTGTGCTCTTGTGTGTTTAAGACCACCGGAGTAACATCCTTCTACAATTTGCGTCCTACAACAACAGGTAGGCACCGAGCACTTCGTAACCTCAACGTTACTTGTAGATATGCATCTCTTCTGAATGAGGCCTGTTGGTGTTCCCTTTGTGCTCATGCTAGGATCAAAGCTGCCCAGCGGTGGCTTGCAGAGACCACATCTGAGCGGTATACCATCGGGCAACCAGAGAGCTACATCAGGTCTCAGGCCGCCTTCAGCAAGAAGCGGTACAGCAGTTTTTTCAGCTGCTGACAAGCTCTGTGGAACTGCAGGTACCCATAAATTGGTCAGACTGCATCTGTGCCTGTTATTTACATATCCTGTGGAAAATATGATGAATAAAAATTCTTATATTCAACTGTTTAAATTTGGCCTTGCTTCAGAAACAGAAAGTTTTCCCCTTTTTTTCCTCTGAATCCAGGTGGTTAAAATAAAAACAGAATTTAAATAAAGCCGGAGGTTCCTGTGAAGGACAGTTTATTTTAAATGGAACTATACAGTACCTGTGATTTAAAATTATTACTTGTCAGTGCAACATATGTGTTCTCTTTTAGTTTCCTGTAACGGTTTCCCCTCTGTGTGCACATAGTAGCTAAGCCTGTGACCAAGACTTCACAAACAACAAAGCACCCTTCAAGCAGAGGTGAAGCTTTGGTGGCATCAAAGAAGAAGAAAATGGGTAAATAAGCTGCTGCAAAGGCATGCTCTGATATTACAGCTTTTTAAAGCTTTTTTTGTGTGGAGTTTGCATCATATGCAACTTAAAACTTAAGCATAGACGTGCAGTCACAAGTAAAAAAAAAAAAAACAGTCAGAGAGGCTCCCAAAGTTTTTCCTGTAACTGTAAGACAGTTAGCCAGAGTTTTAATGTGATTTGTGCTGCTGGACAGCGTCACGAGCTCAGTAACCTGGAGCCGAGCTCCTGTGGTGCATTTCAGAAGCCACGGTCCCAGCTTGTGCTGCTGAAACATCAACGTCGTGTACCGCTGCCAGCAGAGCCAGGGCCCTGAAACAGCCTGGAATCAGCACTAGAGCCCTCCTCCCTAAACCCCAAGGTCACGGTAAGTGTGGAGTGCAGAGGGGAAAGCTACAGCGAGCAGTTTGGTGTCAGTTCTGCTGGACTTTTGGTGCACAGAGCTACTGTGGTCATCTTTCTTTGTGTTCATGAAGATCTTGTATTCAGCGGGTTGTGTTCATGTTGTTATTGGCAGTCAAAGACAGGGCAAAGAATTCACACATTAAGAGAGCTGCGCATAATCTACACAGAATGCAGAGCCTTGCATTGTAATTCAATCTGAAAGGCAGTGTCAGTCACCCTTACTGCAGGCAGCCCGTGTGGGGTATTAAAGGTGGAAGCTATTTCAGTCTTTGTCCTCTTTAATTAATGTTACCTGTTTTGCAGGTTGTACAAGATGTGCTGTGCTTGAAGAACAACTCAAAATGAAATCCGAAGAAATCCAAAGACTGAAAGAAGGTATCAGATGTTACTGTAGATTTGTGTCAAAATCAGAATACAGGTTTTTTTTTTTGTATTGCAGGTTTTATTAATACGTTTTCCTTTTTTTTCCCCTCCTCTCTCTCTTTCCAGAGTTGCTAAAATACACTTAACAAGACGTTCCAGTCAAATCCCAGTGGTAATATTTAAAATCTGTGTTGTGTTTAAGGGTTAATATATACATGTAAAAAGTACTTCATGTTTCTACTGAAGTAGAAACATGTTTTGTTTTGGCTTTTTCTTCCATTTTGCAGTGAGGATGAGATTTTAGTTGTTTGTACTGTGTTTAATGTTTGTCTAATAAATCAAATAATCTGTGTCTCACTTTCACTTGATTGGACTAACACTTTGCTGCAAGAACACATTTTCAGTTGCTTGGATGAGCAGTTCTTATGTTTTGGCTTAAAGTGCCAGCTCCAACTCCAGCTCAGGACTCTGTGCAGGCCAGTCAAGTTCTGCCACACCAAACTCTCATCCATGTCTTTATGGACCTGCTTTGTGCACTGGTGTGCTGTGATGTTGGAACAGGAAGGGGCCATCTACAAACTGTTCCTGCAAAGTTGGGAGTATGAAATTGTCCAAAATGTATTGGTATGCTTGAGCATTAAGAGTTCTTTACACTGTATTTAAGGGGCTTTCACAGATGTTTGCAGAAACAGTCTGCACGCCTAAGTGTTGGGTTTTATACACCTGTGATCGTGGAAGTAATCGGAAAACCTGAATTCAATTATTTGGATGGATGAGTGAGTATTTTTGGCAATAAAGTGTACGTCACTTACATTATGTAGAACAAAGATACAATCTATTGTTGAATAACATCCTAAAATCTGCTTGTTCATAATAATTTGGTAACCAATTTTTATTTTCGTGCCTTTTATTTACAAACTCCAATGAGCACAACAAATACACAGTTTCAGCCGCTGAGTGGCGCTATAACCGGAGTGCCTCCCGTGTTGAGGGCCATCCTCGTGATTTGTTGATTCTCTACACACTTCCTGTCCTGACGCAAGAGCCCGGTAAGGGTGTCGCACGCTTTTCCTGCAACTGCTCCTACAGCAAAACTGGATTTTCTAACGTCTTCAAGTACACACCACATAATAACTTTCACCAGATCGTAGGTGAGTTTGACTGGGTATTTGATGTTACTGTTTGATCACGCGCTTTAGCGATACGTTTTTACCGGCTGCGCACACGGAGGAGGCCCCGTGCTTCCTCTGGCGAGCGTTAGCTTAGCAACGACCCCGCGCCACGTTCGGGCTCCTTTATCTGATATAACAGCGTTAACCAGTTAGCTAATTAGCTGATGTGTGTATTTTGTGCTAGACATAACTCCAACAGCAGCTTGGCTTTTATTGTTTCTGTCTGCTGGTGTCCATCTGTTTAGCCTGTAAATTAGCATTAGCTGCGTTTATGAGACTCATTCGAGCTTCAGAAAGGCCGGTGGACGTTTATCCGGAAACTGCATCATATATAATGCATTTTATATAAACTTAAGCGAAGAAAACAATACAAATCCGGTACATTGATTGCTAATTGTTGTACGAGTAATTGTATATTTTACGCTTAAATTGAATGCACAAATAGTATTAAGGCTCGTGAACGCATTTAAGTAGTCCTACTCACAATTTTATTTGGCGAACTTTATTCGTTTTTCCTTTTTGCTGTGTGTTTCTGCTGGCATTTGTGCTGGATTTAACTGCACAGTATCTTCTGTATCAAAACACTGCTAAGTTAGCCCCAGTTTCTGTCTAACCCTAACACCACGCTGATCTGTATGTTCTCATATATTCTGATCTCAGAAGACCGCAGTTGTTGGCTTCATTTATCACCAGCACTATTTATTTATTTATTTGAGTAAAGAGTGGCTCCACAGTGGAGTGATTTATATATTTGTCATAATAGGTTTTGTACAATGTCAGCTACACAGTACCAATACAGATATTGAATGAAGAATGTGGAGCAGATCTGGTGTAATCGCTTTAACATCACATGACACTGTATTTTTCTACAGATTGGCAACATCCTTCAGCAATGTCTCGATTCTTTGCCACCGGGTCTGACAGTGAGTCAGAGGAGTCCTCGTCCGCCGACGAGATCACCCCAAAAGCACCCGGAACCACTTTCAAGCAGTAAGTGCAATTTTGGAATACATCTCATCACCAGCTCGACACACACTCTTCTTATCGTAAAGATCTCACACTTGCACATTGTTTCACAGGTCGCTGCTTCTTAGTGACGATGAGGAGGACACGAAAAGAGTGGTGCGCAGTGCCAAAGATAAAAGGTTAGTGTGGTGTCTTTGAAAGCTGTCTGAAAGTCTTTCTTTTCCCATCTTTTGACTGTATTTATACTTGATCCGTAGGTTTGAGGAGTTGACAAACCTCATTAAAACCATCCGCAACGCTATGAAGATCCGTGACATGTCCAAATGTCTGGAGGAGTTTGAGCAGTTGTGTCGAGCCTTCCTTAAGAGCAAGAATATAGTAGATAAAGAGGGAATTCCTCCTTTCTATATTCGCCTGCTGGCTGATTTGGAGGACTATTTGAACCAGGTTAGTAGCCCAGCCTTAAAGCACAACTCAAAAAAAACCTTTGTATTTTAGTTTGTTTAACTTTTTTTTTTTTTTTAACCTAAAATGTAATTAACATGATTTTCTTTTTAGCTTTGGGAGGATAAAGAGGGAAAGAAGAAGATGAACAAAAACAATGCAAAAGCCCTGAGTACGCTGCGTCAGAAGATCCGCAAATACAACAGAGACTTTGAGGCAGAAATAGCTGCATACAAGGAGGTAAAATCAAAAATTAAAGCCCAATTGTATAGTATCAAGAGTTCTGAGTACTCTGTCAGTATAAACATGTCCTGTTTTCTTGTTTTCATGGCTCTAATGTAATACAATGAATCTGCGTGGATGCTAAACTCTGCATCGTTTAGATTCTCTTCAGTGGTCAGCAGGCTGCGGCTGTACTGGGCAGCTTCCCCGTGTCAATATTAGAATTGATGAGATTTCCACTGTAGAGCAGCCTGGACAAACGGCAGTTATGAACTTGTCTTATCTCTCTGTTCTTGCTAGAATCCACATGAGTCTGCAGATGAAGAGGAAGAGAAGGAGCCCGAGGATTCTGGTAAGCTTGTTTATGCATGTCTTATGTATGAATGATGCAAACTGGATTTTTTTTCTTGAGAAAGTCAAGTTTGCAAGATTGCATGTGAACATCAGATTGAGATGTTATGGTGTCTGTGCTGAGGGGAAAGACGCAAGCATCATCTCTAATCTTCATCTTTTTTTTTTTGTTCCACAAGGCGCATCTTCTGAAAGCGAAGGAGAGGGCGGCGACGGCGTGTCAGCCAAGTCTTTCTTAAAGAAAAAGCCAGAAGCGCCTTCAGAAGCCAGCAAGTTCCTCAAGTCTGCCAAGGGATCAGGGGTAAGACGGCATGTAAATGAGCTACAGAGCGAAGAGCAGGAGATCCGGAGGGGAAGACCTGAGAGGATTCTGAAGCTAAGATGGAGTTTTTTTTCCTTTCCCTGATAGGATGAGTCCTCCTCTTCTGATGATGAAGAAGATGACGATGAAGACTGGGGTTCAGACCCTGAAGGCAGTGACAGTGAAAGTTCAGATGACGGCGAGGGAAAGACCTCTTCCCTGGCTGTGGTCTTCCTCAAGAAGTGAGTCTTTTTTTCTTTCTTTCTTTTTAGTTTTAGAAACCAAAAGAAAAAATTGTGAGTCCTGAAGACTTTATAATCATTTTTGAGATACGTTAAATTTCGGTTCAGATTCTACCTCATTGTGAAGTGAGTGTGTTGCCATCACGCACTTGTCTGTCTTCAGAACCCAGGAGACTGAAAAGGCCAGTGTCAAGAAAGAACTGAAGAAGAAGAAGATTAAGAAGAGAGAGCGCATTGAGGAGGAGGCCGAGGAGGAAGGAGGCGAGGAGGTCGGGGGAGGCTGGGAGAAGGTTAAGGGAGGCGTACCTCTGGTCAAGGTAAACAACAGATTGTAATATAAAGCTCTGTAGACTCGGTGCTGTCACAGTGCTGGCTTGACAGAGCAACAGACGCACTGGTGTGTCTTCATTTAGCTTTTACGGTCATTTACAGTAATGAATGTCAAGCTAAACCGTCCCATGTTTTTGTTTTCTCTTTCAGGAGAAGCCCAAGATGTTTGCTAAAGGCACTGAGATCAACACAGCCGTGGTGGTGAAGAAGCTGAATGAGATCCTGCAAGCAAGAGGCAAAAAAGGAACAGACAGGTGCGACTGCACGAGTCACGCGAACTTTTTTCACTTCTCAGCTTAAATGAATGTTCCGATCCTCACGACTTCTCGATCCTTTTCCCTCCCGCTAACAGGGCTGCGCAGATTGAGCTGCTTCATGCTCTGGCAGCCATTGCTGCTGAGAATAATTTGGGCCAAGGCATCCTGGTCAAGATCAAGTTCAACATCATTGCCTCGCTGTATGACTACAACCCCAACCTGGCAGCCTTCATGAAAGTGAGTAACACCGCTCTTATTTGTTTATACTTTGATGTACTGCAGCATGTCACATTGGATACAATATCCTAAGAGTAAACAGAAAGGTTTCTTTTACCGTTTTAAGATTTTGGATTGAAGACGAGTTATTTAGTTCCGGCCTTCTGGGTTTTCTCCTTTTTTAGGCTGACATGTGGAAGAAGTGCCTGGATTGTATCGACGAGCTGCTGGACATCCTCTTTGAGAACAGCAACATCTTCATCGGGGAGAACATCGCCGAGGACAGCGAGAATCTGGGCGTCTCCGATCAGGTGAATCCAGTGACCCTAAAATACTCCACACGATGTCTTCATCATCAGCTCTGAATGTCTACCATCTATAAAATCTGTCCATCGTCATGAATGTGGGTTTTAAGAGTCTCATCAGGTTCAAAGAAAGGTGTTAATACAGAATAATCCAATACTGTTTTGAGACTGTTGGATTGTTTATATACGGATTTTTAAAAAAATGAAGAGCTTACAGTTTAACATCACCTTTAGACCACAGATGAAGTGCTGTGTGTTTAATATTTTAGTGTGAGGTTCAGCAGGATTTCAGTGCTATGCTGCTACTTTTTCCCCTCCTTTCCTCCTTTTAGTCACCTCCCATCGTGAGCTTAGTGAGTTCCGAGTTTATTAAACCCGTTTTCTAGATCAGGCTGCTGGATGAGAGTCCCCTGCAGCTGTGTGTGTCTGTATTTGTCAGTTGTTTTGTGTACTATTAGTTGGTATTAATATTTATTTTTTTGTTTGCATTTGTCAGCCTTTCAGGGTACGTGGATGCGTCTTAACGCTGGTAGAGAGGATGGATGAAGAATTCACGAAGATCATGCAGAACACTGATCCTCACTCCCAAGGTGAGTGAAGCCAAAAGCAGGTTATTGTTGGCTTACAGTCACAATTCTAAATGAGAGTTTAGCATTTTGCATAAATGAAATCAATCTAAATGCACGCATGAGTGCGGTTCTGTTTGCTTATTCTTCCCTGTCCGTGTTTTATTTAGAATATGTCGACAATCTCAAAGACGAAGGCAGGGTTTGTGGGATCATCGATCGGCTGCTCACCTACTTGGAGAACAAAGGCTCCACAGAAGAAATTTGCCGCGTCTACCTGCGCAGAATTATGCACACCTACTATAAGTTTGACTACAAGGCTCACAGGCGCAGCCTGGGCCTGCAGGGAGAAACCAAGGTGAGAAAAGCACAGGAACGGTGCAGTTTGCGGAGAGACAAACGCAGCTGTCTGTGTGAGTTCATTAGAAAGGTGCGGTGTGCTGAAGTGCTTCTTTCTGCCGTGCAGTCTGAGCAGGACCAGGAGGAGAGCGAGGGGGAGGACAGCGCTGTGATCATGGACCGACTCTGCAAGTTCATCTACGCCAAGGATCGCACCGACCGCATCCGAACCTGCGCC
>VOQJ01033699.1:0-20485 GCA_015052665.1 Apistogramma diplotaenia | reverse complement strand
GGTAAGAGGATTGGTGGGGATGGGGGTTGGGGGGGGGGGGGGGGGGGGGGGGTGGGCAAGTCTGATATAGAAAAAGTATTTGGTAGGGGCAAAAAATTTTTCTTAAAGAGTGTGTTTGTGTCCCGAAAACCATATCACAAATATTTATCAGTAAAATGATGGCAAAACTCTGCTTGGCAGGTGCATAAATTTCAAGTAAAACTAACAATAAATAATCAAAGTGTCTTTAAAAGTAACCCTTGCATGACTTCTTAAACACAGTCATACCCGGTGCTCTCTCCGAGGTCCTCCTCAATAGGTACAGCCAGCATGGGCCTCAGTCCCTGTAAACTCATCTTCTGCATGGACCGAGAGATCTCAGCCTCGTTCTCTCCGGCCACAAACTGGGCATACACAGTGGGACGCAGCAGCAAAGAAAACCCCCTTTTCCCCAGGAGTGTGCGTGCTACTGACATCAGCTGAAAACACAAGAGAAGAAGTGAGAAGCACTAATAGACTGAAGACTAGATGCCAGTTTGTTACAGATATTCTGACAACCACACTCTCACCTTTCCACAGTGTTCAACCAACACCGGGAAGGAACAGAGACGAAAGACCCCCAGAGCACGGAGCAGCTCGCCCCAACTTTTCACTTTGAAGGCTCGGGGGTCCTCAAAGGCCAGAGTGTCTGAAAGAGCTTCAGGCTGCTTCACTGCTACCGTCCTGGAGGCCACAGAACTCAAGAGCCTCGGCGGCAAGAGGTGAGGGAGAGAGGGACGTAAATAGGAGCGCAGCATAATCTCGGGAGCCGTGTGTAATGTGTGTTTGTGTGTTACTGATTCAGCTTGCACTTAAAGCTTTTTCTTTTTGTGTTTCTTCTCAAAAGCAGGTGTGAGTTAAATAAAACACAGAGCATCAGAGAGGACTGTCAGAATCTGGGTGAGCGGCTCAGCAAGAGTTTCTGTCTGTTAAAACAAGAAAAAGATGTTTCTTTGAAGTTAACAGGATCCACTGCATGAATTATCAGTCATGATTATGTCGAATCAGAAGCAGCATGTGGTAGATTTATGTTATTACCCATTGCAGTAATTTTATAAACAAAGACCTTACCTTCCACCATGACACAGTGGCACTGCGAAGAGCTAAACGATGAAAAAGCCAGTGAAAGTGTGGGCCCGTGGAATTTACCATTTTTGGCTCGCTTGATGGTTAATGAGTGACAACTTGGAAATTTGAGCAAATATCAGGTTGACCCTTAGAATCAGAGTTGTTCCTTTGGTTTGGAGGTTTGACATTAACCAAATGGACCTGAAAACCTCATCTAGACATTATGTTTGTCATGTTGAATCAAGCCTTTAAAAAAATAATTTTTTTCTAGAAGTTTTAAAATAAATTTGGCTGAAGAAGACAATTCTTGTACGTGCATTCAGATAGTAGTCCCAGTGAGTTGTGTAGTTTGTGACCCATGTGATGTTGCATCCAAGAACAACTTTGCAGAAAGCTCGGTTATATCTAGAGATGGATCGAGCTTAAACATGTGTTCCTCAAAAGCCAAGAAAAGCAGCCGGAAGAGGAAATGATTAACTGCTGCCTGCTGATGTCCGTGTCAAGTGTCTCTGAGTTGTTAAACTATAATCCTGTTATTCCCCTCAAATCTTTACTCTACCAGGCATGAAAGTACTAATAGCTGTTCACAAAAATGATTGGTGCTGTCTTTGTCTACACTGTGGGACAGGTCCCCGACAGAGCTTCAAAGACTTCTAATCTTCTAGATCAGGGGTGTCAAACTCATCCTGGTTCATACAGCCCAGTTTGATCTAAAGAGGGCCCTTTAACGAAACAGATTTGCAGCATTCATTGAGTTAACCTGCGATAGATATTCAATCCTAGCCCATGGCTGCATGTTTGATGTGGTTTTTCTTCCTGGAAAGTTACTGAGCAGAAATTTTCAGAGTCATGTGAAAGAGAAAGCTTTCACTCAACTCAGCAGTCCTGTGAATGATCATCAGCAAGTGTGAGCACATAAAAAAAAGCAGATGTGTGTTAACAGAATACAGTGATGTGACTGTTGCTTCAACAGTCCAATCAGTCTGGGAAGGGTTTTAAGGCCATTTCCAAATAATCTGGAGCCCACCATTGTCAATAGAAAACACTGCCAATCTTCCCAGGAGTGGACATCCCAGCAAATTCACCCCAAGGTCAGACTGTACAACACTCGGAGAAACTCCAAAAATCCCAATAGTTGTCTGGACAGACATGATCAAAGTGCAGAGTACCCTACGGCTGGAGCTAGCTAATAGGCTCATAACTTAGCAGTTCGTCTCTATTCTCCAGATAAACACAATGGAGCTAAAATCAAATCTTCAAAGTGTGAATCCACAAACCAGTAAGTGAGATCATAGTAACTATGTGTATCCTTTTTACAGTCTATGGTTGTAGCTAATGTTGATGAAACTGGTAGGCTGCACTGATTGTTTGGGGCTAAAATATATAGATTCTTCCAGCCAGTCCCTCAAGAAGATGCAAGATAGATATAAATATTATAGTTGGGGGGTTTTTTCTGTAATTTTTTTAAGTCGAAAAGGATTGACTCACAAAAGCTTGAAAAAAAATGAATATTTTATTTTTCACACTGGAATGAATATAGAAAAGAAAATCTTCAACAAGTATATACAAACAAGAACCAATTTCATTAATCTGTCAGCTGGATTGCTGAGAAGACATGAACACACAAACACAGTGCACAACACTGCTACTTAAACAATTTCTACACATTGCTAATTCCCCCTAAAAGCGCTATCAAACCAAGAAGTTTTGTCCATATGAGGCTACCATATTTCAAAACACCGTTCTTGTGCTCATTTCCAAGTAGGACCCCTGCGGGAGTGAGTGTCCATGTTGTTGTCTGTACAGGTGCCTGAATGGGACGGAGAGGGCGGGGTGAGGATCCTGACACAGCCGGAGAGGGTAGGATTTAAAGGCAGGGTAGAGGGCTGGGGTAGGGGTGGAGGAGTGTAATGATGGATCCAGCTGAGGGAGAATAGACGGGTGGTGCCGTACCATCTCTGGATGATAAGGTGGAGCAGGATTGAACGGAGGCATGGCACTGATTTCAACAGCAGGAAATGTGGATGTAGAAGAGGAAGTAGAGGGATTGGGTGGGGCAGCAGGGGTGACAGACTGCTGGAAAGAAGAGGTGACACCCAAGCAAGAGGAGGGCTGAAAAGGAGGATGAGGAAGGGTGGATGGTGGATAAGTGAGAGAAGAGGGAGGGAAGGCAGCAGCAGCAAAGGACGGAGCTTGGGCTTGGTGGCTCACGTTTGAGAGGTGCAGGGCAGGATGGGCGGGGCTGGGAGACATATTGGAAAATGGCAGATGTTGCCTCTGTGGTGGAGCAGATGGAGGAGCAAAAGATGCGGAAGAACCATGCATGGGTAGAGCGCAAGACAGAGCTGGTGGTGGGTTATGACTGAGGAGAGGCTGAGCAGCAATATTAGGATACAGAAATGCTCCTGAACTTTGATCACTGGTTGAATTACTTTGAGCGGCGATCGGTTCGGCCTGTAGCTGCTGGCTGTGTTGGGTGAGCAGAGAATGAACAGACACTTGGTCCTGTAGACCTGACTGACATGCGGAAGGTGAGGCGTGAAAAGCGGCATCGGGAGAAGTGTGGGGGCTGATGGTCTCTGGGACTGTGTGGTAGTTGTTTGAGGAGGAGGAGGAAGAGGATGGAAGGAGTGACTGTGGAGAGGAGGAGCTGGAAGGAGGTGGAGTGGGGAACGTGAAGGAAGTCTGCTGCAGCAAGGGAGTGTTGGAAGCGGTAGACAGCGTTGAGGAGGATGAGAGAAGGGAGGGATAGTTGATGGGAGGGATGGGGGGCTGAGGATCGGATGTAGTTGAGGAGTCAGAAGCGGGAAGGGATGAGAAAGAGGAGGATGGCTGAGGAAGAGGAGCTGAAGGGAAAGACGAGGAGTTGGCTGGAGCTGTAGAGAAGCTGGAACTGTAGGCTGGCTCAGTCATTATGTCCGATCTGTGGAGGAGGAAGGAAATAGGGGCTTTAATAGATTCAGTGTTTTTAGCTTAAATTAAAGGCTTGCACCTGTTCAGAGTTGGAGTCTTGACATTACTGTATTACATTACTAAATAATGAAGCAATTAGACTGAGTATATGAAACATTAATATTTATAAAGTGTTTGTATGTGATTCAGTGCACACATCACATCATGTTCACATCAGTCTGCATGCCTACCAAAAAGCACACACACACACACAACTATATTCCTCTATTTCCTACCTTTCAGTCAAACTATTTGCCTTCTCACTTCCTGGTGGGTCTTGTATGCCATTGGCCAATGTGATGCTGATGTCAGACATCTGGGATGCCATAAACTCCTGGCCGAGGTCCAGCGACTGCTCTGGAACCAGAGTGTCCTGATAGGAAGTCTCCTCTGGGCTGAAGCCACAAGCGGGGTCAGGCAGTGCAGGCAGAGAGGCCAGAGCGAGGGCCTGCAGGTCTGCACCAGAGGCCGGGGGCTGCGGCAGGAGCTCAGTGGAGTCGCATGGATCACAGTTCACTGACAGAGACAAACAGTGACAATGTTTAACAATCACAAATATATTAATTTTTAAATAAATTACTTAAAGTGGCATAAATCTGGTTTCCCCCTTACCTATATCTAACGTTTCTGTTAAGACGGCTATTTTGCGTTTTTGTCTTGCATCTCTTTGTCTATAGAGAAAAAAGACATTTAGATTCTTGACAACAATGAAACCAGCAATGTGGTCTGTGAATGTGCTCGCAGTTCTACCTTTTGCTGTTCATGCCATCCTCCCGGAAGCCTTTAGCAAAAGGGTTAGAGTTGATCTTGAGCTCCGTGATCTGAAAATAAACGCCAAACACATTTTGATAGTTTCTTAACTTGTGGGACCTTATTTTCTTTATGTTGCAATGGATCTTTCATTTATGTGTGTCTCTGTGACTCTGCTGCTTGGCAATGTGGAGCATCACGGCACCTTGCTGTTCTGATAGGCGGTGACAGTGATGAACTGGGTCTCAGGGAAAACGAAGGAGTGCTGTCCTCCACCCCACCTCAACACATCCCGGGCTTCTATCACATGAACTCTGGGCTGGTATCGATGCAGAGAGTGTAGGATGATCTTTGAATAAAGGAAAGATTTAGTCAACATACAGGAATAAAGGTGATGAGCTGTATCCATGTTAGATCTGTTCATCTGCGGTACGTACATGTCCCTGTGTGTCCAAGGTGTTGTTTGTGAGCTTGGCGTAGTGAAACGAGATGGTGCGGCTCTGCCAGTGGGCACCCGTGGCAGGAGAGTCTGGGTGGATGAACACCCGGTCTGGCAGCCTCGCCTCTGCAGCTCCCACGGCTTGCCACCCGCCACCTTGGAAACGATAACGGGAGTTGTCGACGGGAACAATATCCAGGAGGAGGATGTAACGGAGAGACGGATTCAGGCCTGACAGCTTCAACTTCAAACCAGGAAACATCCGTCTGAAATAAATAAGTTAAAAAATGTTTCTTGTCTTATTACTTGAACTTCTCGGTTGCTTGCTTGTCACACAGAACCGACAAAGAGGGGTGATTAGGGAAGAATTTAAAATGAGGGAGGAAGCAAGATGGGATGGTAGGGAATATTAAGGAAATACAGAGGGTAAGAAGCAGAAGAAGTAGGATAAGGGTCAGTGGTCATACATACAGCACGGGCTCTGTGGCTCTACAGTAGCCTCTCACCTGCCCTTCTTTGTGATGATCATCTCCGTCCCCACTGAGCTGAACTGCTTCCATAAAGACGAGTTCTCCAGCTCCATCTTGACTTCATCTTTTTGGGTTGTGGATGCAGACTCGTTGGAGACGGGAGCAGCTGGTGGTGGGGCCAGCAGCCTCCGCGGCAGAGCTTTGGCAGCCACCTCGCATGCGGCAGGGAACAGCGGGATGGGCACAGGTGCCTCCCGCTCTGGACAAATCCAAGAAAGGAAAAAGAAACATAACTGGTTAAAATAAAGCAAATATGGAAATATTTTAGTTAAATAACTGTAAATTCCTAAATTAAAAATTTGGATTTTGTTTTGTCTCTTAATTCCTTAAAGATGCAAGCATTCCCACCCACCTCTGTAAAAGCAGTCTCCAATCCTTTGTGGTCCCAGAGCCAAACCAGGGAACATCTCCATGCTCAGCATACTCCTCGTCTGTCTTTGTCCCTTTACTCGTCCTTTTCACCTGCAGCAAATGAACATTTCCTCAGCTCCTTCTGGTCTCCCCTGTTCCTCGTACAGATTTTCCTCTCTTATCTAAAACCAAAAAAGGAGTTGCAAATGTTCAATCAAGTTCTGTGTCTCCTTGTGCTCTTAACTTTCTGCTGTCCTTTGTCAGTAAAAGCCCGCAGTGCTGGCGTGCCCTGTTAAATAGGTGTGTGGGACTTCACACGTGCGGCCAAATGGGCCCATTTTCACGTAGCTCTTCGTTTGCCTCCCCGTCTCTCCTCCCTTTCCCCTCAACTCTCTTTTTGTCCCAACAAAAACAAACAACAGTGGAGGAAATCAGGGTTTACTTCAATATCTGAAAACACAGTGATTTACTTTCCTTTATTCTTTTCCACTTTCATCATGCTGTAATCTTCAAAGATCTTACTAGATACATCGAACATAAATATTTTACACACAAATCAGTAAACTATCCAACTATATTAAAGTTAAAATATTAATGCATTAATTAATGCATGAAGCAGTGCTGTACACCATTATTGAGCCACTCTTCACTTCTTTATATTTTGCTAGGAAAATAGGTGCAGTGATTTATTAAAGCATGTGCAAACATAAGAGGAGATAAAGGGCAGCATGAACAATCCTAACTAGCTTAAAGGTCCATATTTGGTATGACCACCTTTATTCTTAAACACAGTCTGAGCTCTCTTAGGCATTTTCTTCAGGAATAGATTTCCATCCGCTGGATCAAAATCTGACGGTCCTTTTCCGTGTTAATAATTTCATCCTTTTTTCTTTTTTTTTTTTTGCAAGATCTCCAACACCACCAGCTGAAATGGCGCCCCAAACCAGGACAGATCCTCTACTGTGTTTTACAGATACTTCTATACGCTTACTGTTGTTCCTCTCTCTTGACCTCCTCTGTACATACAGACAATTGGAACAATTTCTAATTTGGATTCATAATTTTCAGTCCAGTTCTTGTGTAATGTTGCATACCTCAGCCTTTACGCTCCATTTACCTCCCTTAAGAATGGCTTCTCGACAGCCACCCTTCCACTGAGACCATTTCAGCAAACAGTAGATATCAACTCAGGGGCCGGATGCATCTCTCAGGACCTGTGTCAGTTCTCTGCATGATTATTTTCCTGTTTCTTAGGAACATGAATTTCAGATACTGTTCATCTGCTGTCGATGGTTTTTTTAGGTCTGCCACATCTTCTTTTCTCTTTTATTTTACTCTTGACTGATTTATAGTCTTGTTTTACGTGGCTTAAACTTAAGAAGCCTTCATCTGAAAATGGTCATGACTGGACTGAAAACGAGTGGAAAAAGCAGCCATTGTCCAAAGAACAACTATGAACAAAAGCCTGGAGAACTTGACTCAAAACTTTTGCATAGTAGTGTATGCAGGAGAAAATAAGCACATTTTAAATATTACCCATTTACTTCTATTGATTATCCCTTGGAATAATATGTCCACCCATCATACTTACATTTTTTTCTAACTCTCCTAATTTTCTCTGTTGATCACCTCTTAGAAATGCAAAACCTCGGATACATTAAAGGAGTTTAGTGGCTGGTCCCCTGTGGGTTTTTGATGACTTGATGGCTTGTTTCTTCCTCCCAGCAGGCTGCCTCTCAGCAGGGAGTCAGACCCTGTATTTAGGTGGAGGAGGAAGACAGTTTGGCCAATGGCTGCAGTTTGGCCACTAAACAAGTGTGAGTGTCTAGAAGTTTATATGCATGTTTGTTCATAGGGATCATCTCCCTAAACACTTGACCTTCATATTGGGTCAGTGTCCCGATGTCTTCTGATTGAAGTTTGTTGAGTAGTACTGCAGGATGATTACGCTCATGTGCAAGTAAGATTAAAGGCACTTGGAATGAGTAATTGTTAGGAATCCTTCAAAAGGATTGAGGCTTGAAAATTATATTACTTTAGTTAGATTAAGCCGAGTGCTGCAGAACTGATCAGACAGTGATCACAGTGCAAGTGCATAATAACCCAAAGCATGCTGTAAAAGCAAGCCAAGAGAGAAATGGGATATTTGCTTTTCAGCTACTGAATGCAGAGACCCACAAACAAGCATCAACTGAAGGCGGCTGCAGCAAGAACTGGCAGGCCTCGGACCTACCTGCTTGCACTATAAAGTGACAGCTGGAGTCAGTTTACAGGAGCGAAGTATACACGTTGTTCTAGTTGTTTTCATTCTCCATTTGTGTGTTGTTAGGGATAAAAGCTACTGAGGACTGAAAGGAAGCGGAGGTGTGAGCAGCACACTGAGAGAAAAGCCACCACCCCGATGGGGGGGCCGCGAGGTGTGCGATGTCCCCTAATGCTTTTATGAAAGAACAGGTGTGTCATGGGCGGTGCAGGCGTAAGACCCTGTAAAAGTCAATAACGAGGATTGCTACTAGTTTTAGTTTAGGCCTGCTCTTTGACATGTATGTGCCAAATAGTTTGATTTCCACCTGTTTGCTCTCTGAGGTTAAAAGGTCAGCTTGTTGAAAATAACAACGCTTTCATTTATCTTTCAGAATTTACGAGCTGCATAAAGAGCCTCTGCGCTGACTCGAGGATGGCGCTGGTGTCTGACCGTTTTCTGTGGAGCAGGTTGTTTATACATCATGTTTATACAGGAACAGCAATCATTTTAATCTGATGAGGATTACTTTGTTCATGTGCAGGAAGCAGAGAGTATTCATTTTAGGGAAAACATAGCTGAAATTCATCTCTGCATGGAAGCAAAGGTCACATCATCTGGATTAAAACACTGTCATCCGTAAATAGATCCCCTGTATATATGAGCCGCGTGTATTAAGATGACAGATTACGTGTTTTATCTTCGGCTCTCGCTGCATCGCACACATCAACACACTATTCTGATCAACCACGGACCCTTTCAGCAAGACATGATAAATGCCACAATGTAAATGAATAAAGCACTTTACTTGTTTGTTTACAGCCAGTAGATAACCTTACAAAATGGTGAAAAGTCATCACACACACTAATTACTGCAACTTCAAATCAGAGTCAGTCAGATGACCTCCAGTGGGTCTCGGTCAGCCTTCGATTGGACCACTGTTACACTATCGGGCAGACGCACAGCGAGTCGCTCCCTGAACACAGCCAGGTAACCTCGCTCGCTGTTGCTGTGGTCGCTGAGGATCACGCTGGTTCCTTTCGCCACGGCATCCATCACTTCGTGGTGGGACATCTCTCCTGAAAAAAGGGGTATAATTCCATCTGCAGGTATTGCAAATATAAAGATGTTCCAGTGATATGCAGGGATCAAACCACCAACCTTACGATTGGTAGATTTCTCTGCTCTACCCGCCTCACAGGCACCCCAATAACTAATAACATTAGATGTTTGGGTTACCTGTGACGTACAGGTCCGCCTTGACTCCATTTAGTACTGAGGCCCCTGACCCAGCACATACAGCCACAGTGCACACAGAAGACTCTGGGAAAAAAAAGTGAGAACAGCGACATTACATTTGAACTATTCTCAGGTAACTAAAGGGATTAAATGATTTGCAAATGCATGTTTTACATTCCAATGCAATCAGTGTGTCTCCACCGAAACGTGTGATCAAACGCACTTTTAATTACTGTAATTACATGACCGTTTGTCCTATCGTGAAAAATAGGCAGGCTTGTGTTAAAAGGTTGAGTAACTTTTTAACGACCTCTACTCCTGTGGGCAGGGCAAGATTCATCAGTGCCAAGTGGGAACACCTGAGCCCAGACTATAACCATGAGGCCGGCATCTGACTAACAACAACCATAATTATAGCTTGTTGTAAAATATACAGGTTATCATCTACTTTGTGTGTGTGTCCACTCTTCTCTCACCCATCATCTGCCCCCATCCCAGAGCCAAACGGAGGTGACTCAAACCCAAGTGGGACTTCATTTTCTGGACGGCAGTTCCCACGGTCACTGGCTGGTCCAAAATGCTGCGTCGGCCTTGGCCGTGGCCCAGAAGAGGGGGCTGCAGGGAGCAGAAGATGAATGGTTACTATGAATAAAACAAGTTATATCATGCTGATATTATTCACCATTTACCAGTTCCCTTTGAGGAAACTATTTTTTGACATCTTATAAAATAACTGTATTGTTTTTGAGAATCTTGTAACAGCCGATACCTTCTCTAACTTTACGATGCTGAGAGACTGGCTGGGAGTGCTGTGTCCTAACAGAGCCTGGACACTCGGGGTCAGTGCTGAGTCACAACAGGTAATGCTGGCATGGATACCGCTGCTGTCTGGTCTATTATTAGGAGACATTAATTGTTGATTGCCAGTAAAAATAAACAAAGGACATGATAAAGCATAATTTGATGAATTACTATTATTATTAATCGGATTCTCTTAATTAAAACATCAATGTGTGCAATTTATATCCATGACATTAATGTCAAAACTCCTTAAAATTGAAACTTGTTGCTGACCCACGCTATCTGAACCCAACCTGCTGCCTGAATGCTGTAGGATCGTTCCCCCATCACAAGCCTTCAGTTCCTCCATTATAATGTGTAGCTCCTCTGCACTTCTGACCATGAATTCCAGCTTGTGACTGTGGGAGACGCCACCGAGTGCTTGACTCAACACAGACACCTGACCGCTGCCTGAGAGACAAAGACATACACCAGAGATGGAAAAAAGTGGTGGGAATGAAAGGACAGTCTGGGGCTCAGTGTCATGTTCATATGCAGTTACTTCAGAAAAGACCTCTTACCAAGTCCTCCGACCAGCCAGTCGTTCACTCCTCCTTTTACACAATCCCACGAAGTGTGAGGGGAAAACACTGCTATCCCGGCCTCCACAACCCGAATGGCTAGTCGCTGCTTCCAGTCTTTCTGAACCAGACGCTTGATTGGCCGAAACAAAGGCGGGTGATACGAAATTATGAGGTCGCAGCCCACAGCCAATGCTTCCTCCATGACGGCATCTGTGAGGTCATTGGTGAGCAGAATGGTCTTAACGGGCCGAGGTTTGCTCGGCTCGACTAGCAAGCCAACATTATCCCATGACTCAGCAAGGGACAGAGGAGCAAGCTGCTCCAAAACCTGCAGAACTTCCTTTAACTCCATCAGGCTGAAGGAATGAGTTGAATGGGCTGAAGAGAAATGAACAGGCGCAGGAGGGTGCACTGAGATTTGTCTGCTAGTCAGGAAGTGATGACTGCGAGTTGATGAAGGGGGAGATCGAAGGACAGATGAAAGGCTTGAAGAACAGAGAGCAGCTCGAGAGTTAAAACTCTGTGTGGTCCAAAGCGTCCTACTGGTGAGCGAGAAAAATGTCCAAGAGAGATTTCTACATGTAGTCAACATCAGGGGAGATCTGGAAGAAATTATTATAATGATACTATTATTTGACAGAATTGCAACAATTACTGAAAGGATTGACTGCCTAATTGTGTAATCAGGTTGCTCGACTTATCTGATATGTCACTGAATGTCTGATATGTTTAAAAGAAATAAAAATACCTAAACATGTTATCAGTTTTATATGGCTTTCTGGGCGGATTTTTGAAATTGAAGCATTTTCACATTTCACGGGTTATATATACAGAGCAGAATACACACGTAGATCTTGGGTTGTTTCTACCGCACTTGAAAGTTCAAGTCAAACACCAGCCAGAACAGTTAGCAGCAACTGCACACAGATGGGATTCTTGCTTCCAAACTGCGTTTTTGTAGATTTCCGAGCCCCGAAACAAACGTTTGGTAAAAGCCACACATGTGGACTTTGTGTGTTATTTACAAACGTTTCTCATAGATTTGACATGAGCTGTCACGGTCCTAACCATGGTAAGAGCGCAGGTGTAACTGTTGCCGAGCATGCAGCTAACAGCAAACGCTAGCTAGCTGCAATTGACTACACACTAAACCGTCCTTTAATGGCACCGCATCAGTTTATAACCATGTTCATGAGTCAACTTACTGTCGCTTGCCTTTCACGGATGACAACTAATAACACTACAGGTTTTATCTAAATGCATTGCTGGTGCAGTGACAGTAGCTGTACTTACTACAGAACTTACAGGATGTCCCTGTTCGGCTTCCGTCCGCGAGAGAGCCGTGGGGGGTAGTTAATATAGGCTACTTTGTAATTACAGTGTTGTAGCTTTATATGAGCAATACCTTTATCAACATTTTACTAATTAGAAATTACACACTTACTTTGTAATTGATGTTTAAATTATTAAACATTTAAACATATCTCTTTACTAATTTCCCAATGAAAACTTTGTCCCTGTCATTGACTAAACTGACGTAGAAATCAGTGTTTGAAATGTAAACAAGGATGAGGCTTGAGAAATCATATTTGCATGATTTTACGTATCTATTTATATTTGTTTTGGTTTGTGTGCTTTTTGTTTAAATTTTATTTATTTGGAAAAAACGGCTGAAATAGTCACTAGTGTAATTTTTTTATACTGGGCAATAGCTGTGCAACATCTATCACTCCTATACTGTGCATTATTCATTCATCAATGTGCAATGCTTACTCACTGTACATCATCTTTATATGTATATATCTACATACATCTATTTATTTTATTTTTCATGTATTCTTTATTTTATTTTATTTTATTTATGTGTGGACCTTTCTACAGTTTGGCACAGAAACAGGAGTGGCCTTCCAATTTCATTGTACAATCTGTATAATGACAAATAAAGGCATTCTACTTTATCTTCTTCTTTAATGTCTTCTGTTTGATGTTTGTGTTTGCATTCAAGTGTGTCGATTTGTGTTGATTTTTTTTTAAATATATATATCAGCATTTATTTGGACTCTTCTTGTATTTGTTTCACTGTTGTGCAGATTGGCAGCAAAGACTTTGCCTCAGGAGTTGTATTAGTCTACATCTCATCGTGCTCTGGCATGACTCTGATGGACAATTAGAGGCAGTGTCCATTATGCTGATAAGTTTCCTCAGCACTGCCAGGACAGAAGGTGATTTCCTTAAGACCGTATTTAGTAAATCACTTGTACTGTGAGACACACAAAATTCCCTCATCCCCCTCGCTTCTCCCGTCCCACTAAGCTCTTCCGTTTTCTGTTAAGGTTATGCAAATGACAACATAATAGTAAAAGTATTTATAGAAGTGGGAGTATTGTGAATGATAACAGCACCTGTTAGCATCCCACGGAGCCAGTTAAGAAAAATGGCATTACACAAGTCATCATGGTTTGGCTCAGTGTTTTTAAACAAGAAGCTTTACGGTGTTTATACCACTGGTGTTACATAATATTGTTTGTAAAAAAAAAAAATGTTACAAAACAAATTCACAGATTAATGTGAGCAAGCAAAGTCTGGGTGACTTTGATAAGCTGTATTTACTCTCACAGGAAAGGTGGTCCGGTAGCAGATAGCCGCAGTGCATCGAGCTCTTCTCAGAAAGATTAAGCAAATGAAATCTGCCTGAGAAGAGGCTACCAGTGCAATAAGTTAAAATGACAAGTTTTTATTGTTGTTTTTTGATGCATCTGGCTGAGAAGAAGTGACTGGGTATGCAGGCTACGTCAGTCTGCGAGCAACCGAGAGAGAGACTGTTGAGGATTAATGCAATGAAGGTTGATGCTGGATGTTAGAGGGATCAGAAAGGATCAGGGCAAAGGCCAGCCAGTGAGCATTACATCATCGGATTCTTCCTCTGGACTCATCAGCCTCGCTTGGCACTACATCTCCAAGGTTAAATGTGTCCCTCTCTTCAAACACTCTCACTTACATTATTGTGCCATTAATAGTAGTGAAATCTTTTTGTCTCAATGCTTCTCTGAGTCCCCATCCGCACAAAAGAACATCCACTTAAAAATCATGATAAAAAGAATAATAAATGACCAGATGATTTGTTACTTATCCATTACGCGTATTGGCAGAGGGCTCACCCCTCGTATCCAATCTCTGAAGTACCATTCACAGACATGTGTTTAGTAATTAGGTTCACAGAGATCACTTCACTCTTGTTCATTGGTACCATAAGCTCTCACGCCCCATCTGTCTGTCTGTTTGAGGCTATGCCCAGTTTGTCGTGCCATAACATCTGCCTGGCTGGAGTTCCCCGAATGTGAGAGTACAGTGTGTCCCATACCACGTCCCTGAATTCAGCCCCAATATTTAATCTCAGCTGTGCTGACTCTGGATCAACTATGACAAAATTACTGAGGGTAAAGCACAAGAAACAATCAGTCCACGGGTTAAAAAAGAAAACCAAACAAAAAAGTCTTAACGTGCCTTAAATTTCACACTTCTTTTTTTTTTCTGGAAACGAGGTTATAATACTCTTTAATACTTTTAAGCTCCTCTTCGTGTTTGTGCTTATATTCCCTTGAAGTTCACAACTTAGAGTATTAACCTCAAATAATGGCTCAGACTGTCTCTCTAAAAGATCATGTTCTGGACATAACCCCCATCCCCACCCCTTGCCTTTTTTTTTCCTTTCTTTTTTTTTTTTTGCACTTAATGCCTTTAAATCTCTTGTCCATGGGTCACAATATCCTGATTTTGATACTTTAGAAGAATCAGTGCCTATTTTTGGTGGCGCAATTTCTTAGTGTCCTTCTAAAGCGTTTACGAAGTCCAGAGTAGAGCAGCGTCCATAAGGCTTCTCAAGTCCAGATCTCTTCTTTCTTACATGAAGTCACTGCATATCATTGGCATGGTATTATGCAAGATGTTTCATCAATATGTTCTACAGGTGAATCAATGACATGTCAGAAAAGTCAGTCAGAAGTTAAATTATTATAGTCTCAATGAAGGTTCTATGGGTTTCTTTCAGGTCCAAAAATACTCCTGAATCCTTCACAGATGTGCAGATCAGATGTTTTATTATGTGCTTTGCCAAAGAAAGGCAGATCCCAGATACCACTTCAATTGGTAGAAGTTAGTTACAGATTACTTAATACAACAAGCTCAGGTTAATGCTATATATGTATAACAGTAGCTTAACTTTATATCCTACTTTGTATTGTAACTTTGTTTAAATAAGAATGATGCAATTCAATAACAATAAAAATATACAAACAATTCCAAGTCAACACGACAATTCAAAACAGGCTTCCAGTGTATATAGTGTATATAACAACAAAGCTCTCTTTTTTTAAACACTCTTACATTTTTAAAAAATCATTACAAATTGTCATTCTTTGCATAGCTATAAAATCCACTCTGAGATCAGCCTGATATTGCTTCTAATTTTCCCACTTTTTGTGTGTGTTTTTGTTGTATTTGCAAGTTCAGGAAAGGACAGCGTCGACGTTAGTGCATGTCTGTAGAGGTGCCAGTGGGTGTTTCTGACTGGCAATGTCCTCGACTGTCATTGATGGGACATCATTCTGACAAATTCTGCAAACGACAATAAGACGTGGATCAGTTACTTCACTTTACTGCGCTTTTACTCTTATTGACATAGGTGAAAGACAGGTTGTACCTTCAAAATCTACTGTGCCATCCCCATTGTCATCAGCCTCCTTCACTATAGCATCGATTTCTCTCCGGCTCATGTGCTCTCCCATCAGCTTCATCATGGCTGAGCGCAGCTCGTCTGTTGTGATCTCTCCATCTCCATCCATGTCAAACTAACCAGAAACAACAGAAAGCAGCTCTTATTCACGACCTTATGACGAAGCATCGTCTGTGGCTGTAAAGTTTCAGAAAAAGCACTTCACCCTCACCTCTTTAAAGGCATTTTTCAGCTCCTTCATACCGATCATTCCAGACGTCTCGGCCAGGAGTTTCGGGGCCATTAAATCCACAAAGTCGTCAAAGTCGACTCTGCCGCCGACTGGAGGGAAAAAGGTTTGGCATGTCTGTGGGCTTTTCTGTGTTTCATCAAATCTCGATCGATTTAAAGAATGAAATCAGCCACTAAGTGTGCCAGGACTCACGGTTCATGTTGATATTTTGACTCAGCTCGATCAGCTCCATCTCAGTGGGCATATAACCCATCGTCCTCATCAGGTTGCCCAGATCCTTACAGCTGATCAGCCCGTCCTTGTCTTTATCAAACTCATTGAATGCATCGCGCAGCTCTGCAGAGGCATGAAGTTAAAAGTAAAAAAAGAAAAGTGTTTGTAGGAAATGCATAAAGTGTAAAAACCTGTAAGTCATGTGTAGATCAAAACAATGATTTAATCATCAAAACATGGAAAGAAAACTAATTACCATCAATCTCATCGTCAGCCAGTTCTCTTGGCTGCACAAAGAAAGAATAATTGCTTAAGCTCAGTGTAATATAAACATTATAAACAAATACTCCTTATGAATACAGCAGCAGTCACAATATGAACATACAGAAAAAGAAAATAAGACACTGACGCATTCTCCACACAATTAAATATGTGCATGCTCATTTTTAGACTTCATCATACAGATTCTTCTACAAACGTGTAAAGGCAGGTTAAGATCCAATAAGCCTTACACAGCAGTTTGAAAATATCAAACCCATCAAAAAGAACTTGATTAGTACAGCTTGTACTTACAATGTTTTTCCCTCCCCGCAAGAAAATACACGCTGCCCCCAAACTCATTTCTGCAAAAGGAAATACACATGTGCTTTCATGATACGCCACAAAATTACTGATAATTCTGACACATCATCTAGAGCTTGGTGGGTTTTTGTCAAGACAGTTTCTTAAGAAATTAGTCTGGGCTTTCTATGAAGACGTTGCTGCTAAAAAAAATTAGTCCAATAAACCTTTGCTGTATTTTAAAATGCACAGTTATCTGAAGTACAGAGCATAAAGTTTACTGAGCATTGCCACTATCTAACTAATTAAGTTTTGAAGACATATTACCTTCCTCAGACTGTTTCTCTTTGTCAGCCAAACGCATCATACACAGGCTCTGTGGAGCTGAGGATCTGCAGCTGACCTGTGCTGTGCAAAGAGCACCCTGCCTTCCTTCTGCTTTTCAGTCTAAGAGCTGTCTTTGATCAGCCACAACAGCTTGTGCCTCTCAGTGTGCCGCGACCCTCTGTCTGTGTCCAGACTGCCAGGATGCTTGGAAATTGTATATGGGGTGTGTGTGTGTGTGTGTGTGTGTGTGTGTGTGTGTGTGTGTGTGTGTGTGTGTGTGTGTGTGTGTGTGTGTGTGTGTGTGTGTGTGTGTGTGTGTCGGCATCCAGAGTTGTGGGGGAGGAGTCAGCGGTGTGTGACCGGAGGATAGCAGGATCATGGATGAAAGTGATGATGCCCTGGTTTCCTGCAGAGTGGTGACATCACAAATGTTTACCGCTATCTGAACCCACAGTGGAGTGAAGGAATATGATAT
Organism: Apistogramma diplotaenia; assembly: GCA_015052665.1. Taxonomy (NCBI): domain Eukaryota; kingdom Metazoa; phylum Chordata; class Actinopteri; order Cichliformes; family Cichlidae; genus Apistogramma; species Apistogramma diplotaenia. The sequence goes on along the minus strand of VOQJ01033699.1, from coordinate 2,991 downwards.
GATGAAGTCAGTTTACAGCTGAAGTAATTACAGCATCCCCCTCCTGTTCACTCATGTTTTATACAGCAGATGCAAAACAAGTCTTCAGAGTTCAGAGTAAGTGTTAAATTAAGTTTCTGGTCCTATTTTTTTTTTTAATCTCTCAGCACTGTGTCAAATACTACATCACCAATAATGATCTGCAGTACTGATGTGCTTAAATTTATGTCTTTTTCAGAATCTTCTAACACTGGTTAAAATTCCCTGTGGACTTTATGTGTCACTTTACAGGAGTTTACTTTTTTTTAAGGGAAACAACTGAACTGCAAACATGTCTTTGGATACACCGACATCTGAAAGTCAGCTGAAGTAAAGTGTGAGTGGGGGGGGGTTGATCTCAGGACAGCTGGTGTTGTAAGTCACCACCTCTGTTTAATGATGGTCGTTCACAGTTGACATAGACGGCCTCTTTTACTCCTCTTCCAAACCATCTGTCTTCTCTGTCCAAAATACAAACAATGATATCCTCACACATCACAGTACATCTGATGACCCCAGTAGGTCACATGATAGGGTGCATCAAGGTAACCCCTGGTGGTAATAACCCACAGCTTTTTTTTCACACCTTGGCTCACGTGATGACACATATACTGGATCAAGGACCACTTCCAAAGGGGACAGCACCCAACGGGGCTTCATACTGTAGCATCTTTAACATTTTTTAATAATATGTTTTTCAGTTTTTTCTACATTTGCTGCTGCAAAACACACGACAGTGGCACAATAAAAACAGTAGATGGTCATTTGGCTCTGCTCTCGGTTGTTTTAGCCCCGATTATTTTCAAAGACATCAGAGTGGAACAGATTTTTGAAGTATTAAAGAGTCACAGGCCGATTACAGCTATTATCCCACTGTGTGATAATCTGCACAAGTATTTGTTACATTTGAATGAAAAAAAAGGATTTACGACAGTTTGAGGTTAATACTCAACACAATAGCTTTTTTATTTTATGTTCACAGAATACACACAGAACATGTGTCTCTCCAGACATGGCATTTTGTTCAGCACTTGTTTGGGCTCAGCTCTTGGGTTTTAAGGGTTTGAAAGAGGGGGTTGTCTGAGTAGCTGGTACCCTCTTTGGAATATTATCAGCGAGTATCTGACTAACTCTGTGTTTCTGTAGAAACTGATCTGGGATCTGGGATGTTGGTGTTTGAGCAAACAGGTGCAGACATCACACTTCACACTTAACTTCTTTCACCACTATACTGAAACTCCCTGATGCTGTTCTATTTTCCCAAACCTCGTTCTATATCAGAGATGGAGTGAAGCTACTTTCAGCTGCTTCCTTATTCACAAGTGGTCGCCACAGCAGGTAGCTCCACATGTCTGATTTGACACAACCCGAAAGGGATTTACGGCTTTTCCAAGGATCAAACCGGAAATCTTTTACTTGTTGTTTACAACTACAATATGGAGTCGCTGTGTGCTAGATTCAGATGCTTTTTTTTTTTTTAAATCTGCTTTGTAGTCCTTCAAATCTTTGGCATTTTTTAAAATTATGACACAAGTTACTGCAGGGCCCAAATAGGTATAAGAAAAGGAAACTTCACTTTTCTATCTCACAAATAAAATAAAATAAAATAAAATGGAGACTTAAATTTCAAACCTAATGAACACTTATTTGTTTTTTTTTTGGTTGTTTTGTTGGTTTAATTTACAAAATAAACATTGTCAGCTGCTTCTTGTTCTTAACTGTCATTTCATATTTGTGTGAAATGTAATTGTAAGAGATTCTCAGTTTCTCAGTTCTTTCCCTTTGCAGTTTGGGATGAGTGTTCTACAGAAATGGTGGAAATGTTTAGCGTGATACCTTAGTTCAGCTAAAACACAAAAACACTGGTCTCTTTGGTTTGCGTGTCCTCTGCTCCTGACCGTTTTCCCTTTGCATGCCTTCCTGTTACATAAATTCATCAAAAATCTGTTTGCATAAGAAGCATAATCTGCTGGGCAATGCAACAGGAACCAATAATGATTTATTATCTTTTTTTTTCCCCCTCTGTCGTTGCAATAGTGGGCCAGCTGAGGAGTTATGCAAGACCACATCCACGGCTGCAAAAAGATGTCTGTGGAAGGGAGGGCAGGAAGTTTTTGGGTGAAAGAGTTTGAATTTAAAAAAAAGGATAAGGGGGAAGGAAAGGCTGACTGGAGAAAGATTAACAGACAATTGGTTTGAATATGCAAATAAGAGAAACTTTACAGTGATAGGAGCCGTAGGTTGATGAAAAATATATTATATTATTTGATTAATAACATGACTAAGAGGATTTTAATGCCACAGTTATAAATCCTACACAGGCAACTTCTCAGCTCTGTTGTCTTGTAATAATAACGTTATTTTTCAGTGTGTCCCAGCCTTACCAGCCCCTCAGAATGATAACACACAAAGCTTCAGGGAATAAAATTGTGTTCTTTTGTGTGCTTTGTGTGTGTGCTGCATCATCTAAAAAATGCACAACACAGATTATACTGAGTGGATTAAGTGAGCAAATGCCATGCCAAACAAGCCATATGTATGATTGCGATGACGTGTTGATGCGTGCAGACATCTGAAATCAAATCAGGTTGAATGAAGGAAAACAACACAATCCATTTACATGAAAAGAGATTTGGCATAAAAATCTCAGTTAATAGCCACAGAATAAAATCTACCCCTGCACACTGGTAGATGGTACATGACAGATGATGTATGGTCTTCATTTTAATTTTTTTATTTTATTTTTATTTACCCTCTATTTATACAGGTAGTCCCACTGAGACTCAATGTCTCATTTACAAGAGGGGCCTGTTTTAAAACACAGCAAAATTGACAACAATAAAATAATACAATAACTAACAAGTAAAATGCAAAGTATTTATACAGTCATACAAGAAAAATGACCCAAAGATGATGCAACAATGCAACAAAGCTGTTTACATGTATATTGAAGTCAGAGGGCGAAATCATTAG
>VOQJ01033689.1:4801-17623 GCA_015052665.1 Apistogramma diplotaenia | reverse complement strand
TATAGTTAGGGCTGGATCAGGTGACCCTGAACCATCCCTTAGTTATACTGCAAAAGGCCTCAGCTGCTGGGAGATTCCCATGATATACTGAGTGTTTATTTTCAATTCCTTCTTTTTACTCTGTTTATACCCTATTGTACATTTAGTCATAATTTATTATTAATCTCTGTCTCTCTTCCACAGCATGTCTTTTGTCCTGAGTCTCTCTCCTCAGCCCCAACCGGTCACAGCAGATGCCCCTCCCTGAGCCTGGTTCTTCTGGAGGTTTCTTCCTGTTAAAAGGGAGTTTTTCCTTCCCACTGTCGCCAAGTGCTTGCTCATGGGGGGTCATTTTGACTGTTGGGTTTTCTCTGTAATTATTGTAGGGTCTTTACTTTACAATATAAAGCACCTTGAGGCAACTGTTTGCTGTTTGCTTTGGTGCTGTATAAATAATATTGAATTAAAATTTTTAATTTAATTAAATCAAACCAAGAGTTGTTTTGATTATCAAGGTTTCTTATAGTTTTCACAGTTACTTGACACTATTGCAGATTTGTGTTCCTTTTTCTCTCAAATGAAAATAAATTAAATGTTATGACTCACATTTAATTCCCCTTTTTATGCCTTGCTGTTTATAAGCCATTTCTTAAACACCGTTTCTCTGGATAAAAGCTGTTACTAAGCAGAGTGATTGATGATATACTGTTATTGTGATTTGCAAGCCTGTTTCTTTTTCTTTCTAAACATGAATCATCAAAACACATTTCTATGTGCTGTTCTGGCATTTTAACTTCACATCTGACTCACCAGCAGTGTTAGTAAATTTAACGTCTCTTAATTAAATGATTAACCTTTTACCAGTCTCAGAATAAGATGTAAAATATGTCATGCGTACTTTTCAGTTTTAACTCTGTGGCCTTTCTGGGAATGCGACATTACCCACGTACTTGAGTCATGTTTGAAGTGTAATGGAGCTACTCAAATCATGTTTAGTTTGAGTTAGACTGTCACTGTGACTTAACTGAAGCTTACATTTCCCAGCACATTCCTTCAGTAAAGTGTGTACCAGAAAAGGAGTTTATATAATGACTTGTTTGGGTTTATCCTATAACATATCAGTTCATGTCCTTCCATCTCTGTCTCTCCATCAGATGGTCTGGCTGCTTTCCGTAGCTTCCTGCAGTCCGAGTTCAGTGATGAGAACATCGAGTTCTGGATGGCTTGTGAGGATTTCAAGAAGACCAAGAACCCAGTGAAGATGGCTGCCAAGGCAAAGAAGATCTACGAAGACTTCATCCAGTCTGAGGGACCCAGAGAGGTCAGGCACTCAGTGACATCCCCATTTTTTAATCAGCTCAACCTCATAGGGAATATAGATAGTTAATCTGAAAATTAATCATATATATGATCATAATAATAATAAAAGTATATATAATAAGTGTCTATATTTAATTTTGAACTACAGATCTATTAAGAAGGTATAAATATCCTATAGAATACAGTGAGAGTGTTTTAGGTTTTACAACACTGGAAATACTACAATTATCAATCTCCATTCAATATTAATTAACATTTAGAACATAAAGACATCTAAAAAATGCTTTGAATGTAAGCTAGTCTGTGCATTTAAAGCAGTGGTTGTGTGAGACCTGCTCATGTGTTTCCCACAGTCAGTGACATGGTGTCTTAGGTGCATTAGTAATCTCTTAACAAAAGTATGGAGGAGTGATTAACACTGTCTCAAAAGAGCAAGAAGGCTCCTGGTTTGAATCAGGGCTGAGGCCTTTCTGTGTGGAGTTTGCAGCTTCTCCCAGTGCCTGTGTGGGTTTCCTTACTTACACAGCCCAGAGATATGTATGTTAGGTTGTTTGATGAACCGTACAGAATTAAAGCAGTTCTTTGTTTTAATCTCAGCTGAGAATAAACTGATTCTAATTAGTCTTTAAGTAATTTAGTTACACTGCAGGTGATTGTGCTTGCAGGGACAGCTTTTGTGTTTGCCTTACCATACCACTTTATTTAAAACGCACTAAAAAGAACAGCAGGGTTGACCAATGTGCTGTCCAATAACACCAAACAGGGTTCACAAGTTAACAACACGGTAACTAATATTACCGTTCACCACTTTGCCTAAATGGCTGGCAGTGGAATAGCCAGAGTAACTACCCGGTAAAAGAAAAAGAGCCTAAGAGGTCAGAGTGCTAACCTAAGCTAATGTTAGCTGGCTTGGTTAGCAGGGTGCACCCATAGACTGTGTGGTTGTATCGCACAGATACAGATACAGATGCTGCTTGTTACTGCTAACATATGAAAACATCACCCATATATTCACCCATACATTCTGTCAGTTCATTTATATTCAAAATCCTCATTTTGCTTGTTTCTGAGAGCTTTTTTTCCACTTCCCCCTACACAGGTGAATATTGACCACTTTACCAAGGATGTGACCCTGAGGAACTTGGTGGATCTTTCCCCTTCAACCTTTGACCTGGCCCAGAAGAGGATCTATGCCCTGATGGAGAAAGATTCCTTTGGCCGTTTCCTCCGGTCTGAGCAGTACCAGGAGCTCCTGGTCAACTAAATTAAGGAGCTACGGCAGGGGTGGGCAGGTGGGGAGGTTTCAAACAGCAGCTAGATGGCATAAAAAAATTGGAAACCAATGATGAATTTAAATAAAATATTTATAATAAACTACCATATGTGTGTAAACAATGAGCTGTAAAATTGTTATTTTCCAAAATCCAAATTGTGAATGACATAAATATTACATTTTGATTTCAGCTAAAGTGACATACTGCATTTTGAAATGGCCTCAAACACCCCCATCCCCCACCCCAACTACATACACTCACACACACTCATATATTACTAGCTTAATTGTGACTCTAAAACATGATAATCTCCTAACATGATCAGATATAAATCAAAAGTTGGCGTATAGGAACACACAAACACACACCAGTGTACACACAGATGTAGAGAGAATATCAAAGAATACACAAACCCATTTGTATGAAAACCTGACAAATCTCTAATTAAACCACAAAGTTAGATCTTCACTTCTGGATCACAACGTTGTAACTTAGTCAGATTACGTGTAAGTTGGACCCCATTGTTTGCCCGTGCACTTTTGACACATGGTGGTAACAATGCCAGTAAAAACAGAGATGGTGGAAGAAGATGAGTAGTTTATCGTCTCTGACCTGCTCAAGTTTGCATTTGGTCTGACAAACCTAAAGCATCCTCTTTAAGATTTTATTTGTTTATGTTTATAAGGCCTGAAGGTTAGTTATAGATGTGTAGAGCCGAGTCATAGATGCAGCTGTCAGTTGCTGGGAAAGAATGGGCATTTCCCTGCTCAAGCCCCAGTCACTCAGGCCTAAAGACCAGTGAGTAACCACATGGAAACCACAGGTCACAAAGGGAAAACGTGGTGCTTTCTGATGCTAGGTGAAATTGGTCACAAACGGGTATAAAGTGCTGCACCAAAAGCCTCCTCGCAATTCCTTTGGTCACTCATAGTTTGTATGGATGGCGTCAACTTGTCTGCAAACACTCACCAACAACTCACTACCGGGTTGTGAAACTGTGAAGAGTGCGACCTCCAAACCACGGGGAATACACCTTTTTCAGTAGTGACCTGCCAGATGACTGCCATCTGGTCTCTAGGCCTGAGTGACTCGGGTTAGGGGAGTGCCCAACTCACCCATGCCTCAATGCAGCCATGTCTCAACCTTAAACTGGTGTATATGGTGGATTGTTTTTACCACTGTAAACAAAATCAAAAATTTAAGATCAGACAATGACAAACATTTTAAAGTCATGTTTTAGAAAAAAACCCCGCAAGATTCACCATAAATGTACAGCAATGTTAAATAATTTAGTGTTAGTTTTGGTCTTCTTCCCTTGCAGCACACATTAAAGTTTTATCCAGAAAGACTATTAAGTGTCTTGTGATTTTCCCCTTAAGACTTCATTGCATGGAAAGTGTATGACATTTAAAAAGAAAAATGGGAAATTTAAAGTGGGATGGCAGTAACAGTGTTGGCGGTTTTGAATCAGTTGAATAATTTCCACCAGTCATTTTGTCTTTTTAATAAAATAATATTTAACATAGTGAAGTAATATCAATGCATGGCTAACATTTATCACGTAACTTTTTTCTTTATGTTGGTTCTTGTCTGTTCTCTCACACTCACATGGGTATAAAAATGTTGCTTTTTCACAAGACCCAACCTTCTGCTTCTGCCATTCTTGAGGATGGTGCTGCTTAGTTGGCTCAGTGGTGCAGCTCCTCAGCTGCCACTTAACTGCAAGTTGCTAAGATGGGAAAATCAAGTAGGAGGGAATCTCAGAAAAAGAAGTAAACAGAGGAGTGGTTTCATACAAAGAAAGGTCTTTTTCCCATGTCATACTAAAGCTGTGCTGTATGTGCTGTGTACGTAAGCCAAGTTGATTAAAAAAAAAGGTCCAGACCTGGTTTTAGTGTAAATGTACTTGTCAAAAACATGGGAAACTGAACTCGGAAGTTTTCAGCACTTGACAATCCCTCAAGTGGTTAATGAGAATCATCTAATGAGGCATGGAGCACACGATTAAATCCTAAAAGTGAAATGTCAGTGAGAACATTAGTAGCAGCATTACATTTTTACAAGCATGTTCAATATCAGCTGATGAAGCTACTCGTATATGTACTTTTCTGTTTATTTTCAAATTACATTTTCTATTTTAAACCACCAGTGTTTTGTTCACTACTCTATACTTCACCAACTTATACACGACTAAGATATGATGAGATGTAATGTTGGATGTGGTGTTGGTGTGGAATGTTTAAATATAGTTACTTGTAGCATTCATTAAGTGTGATCACATTTACTCTTGATTTCACCAAAAGCATATTATGTATTAACCAACACAAATATGATTATATATTCAGCATTTTATAAGTCCTTATTGTTCCCCGAAATTCAAATATGTTACAACAAAAATAAGCAAAATTATGCTTATCGAGATATCGAGCATGATATATTTTTGACCTTTTCAAGTTATCAGAATTTTTGAATGTATGGTTGGAAGTGTATTGGACCATCAAATTGATAAAGATCCATTTCAGTTTTGAACATCAGTGACAAGGTTCATGATGGCACAGACTGACCAGTCTGGTGTCATAACCTGAGGAGTGAGAAGTGGGTAATTAGCATCATAGAAAAATTTTAATAAAATTAAAAAATCAATAAGGGCTTTAACGGTGCTGAGAATGCATTTTTGGATGTAGCCTTGCATGTACCTTTTGGAGTCGATCACATAAAAATATATATGCACACAATTCCTGAAGATGTATTTATTTATACGTGTAAATATTTATATGTGTAAAGTTTTTTGTTTTATTTTTTCTGAACAATGAAATCCACGATGGAAACCAGGCAAGGACACTTCCCAGTGTTCTGCATCTCTTATAAAAGAGGAAACATCTGACTTTAAATTGTCATTTTGTTTTTCTTCATTAGAAACTCACTGAAGAAAGTCGCACGCAATGAAACATGGTTTTACCCGCTGAAGGGCGGCCTGTTAGCTATGTCAGTATATAACATGTTTGTTAATGTTTAGTTCAAACCTATGCTTGGCATAAGTGTAGTTTCAAATATCTCCTAGTATGGCTGTAAACTTATAGCCTTCAAAATATGCAAAAACAAAAGTTAAAAAATAAAAACTTGGTGATTTCGTTCCAAAATTAAATTACAGTACTGACTGAGCAACCTGTCATACCTGCAACAAACCATCCACAGTATGTAAGCTAACCGCTAACCGGAATGAAATTGGCTTCCCAGAAAATCTATCAAATACAAAATAGATGGAAAAGACAAGTGGGGGAATATGCTTTTCCTCACTCTTATGTAAGAGAAACAAACAGAAAAACAAAACAAAAAAAAACTTTCTGAGAGGAAAATGTCTCTTTGGAAACAGATTAGTTTATCCATTTACCCTTCTTGGAACGAGGGGATTGCTTAAAAGCAAGAATCTGCATGTAAAGAGTGCACCAAAATCAGTGCTGACTGAAAGGCAGAGCGGAAACAGATGCAGCTGACTAACTGGCTGCCAACACAAACACTGTCACAAGCTTGCATGGATGCATCCGTCACTACCGCAGTTCCTAGAAATAGATGGAAAAGGTCAGATGCCGTTGTTCCCCACAGGAGGTTAGTGACTCTCTGAAAAATGGCTTTGTTTTTTTGTTTTGTTTTGTTTTGAGCTTGTAACTTGAACTGTCAGGGTACTCCTGCTATCTGAATCTGAGCTCTACGATTTATGCCATGCTAAAAAGTCTGAAACTTCCAAAAACACTAATTTTATATCTTAATAACTATTAATATTCTTTGACCCAATCACTAATAACACAGAAAACTTCAGTTCCTCGAAACTTCATTAGTCAACCTTTAATATTCTGTTTATAGCCTCTGTCACTACCAGTTTGCTTTACCTATCATGTAATGTTCTGCTCTTTGTTTTTGTTTTATTTCACTCTGGCAGTATTATGATAAAGTATGTGGAAAGTTATAGGGACATGATGGTGACTAGACTTGGGAAAAAAGCAGATCTTCACTCCCCAGAGTCCAAAATAGTCTTTGTTGATTGATTAAGACCATAAAACTATACAGTGATGTTTATGTTTATTTAAGCATCATTAAAAGGCAGAGGGCGTGGGTGCTGCGTGATCGGTGAGCACACAGGAAGCTGATTGCTCACTTAGGTCCTCATAAAGAAGGCCGGGTTTAACGCTGATAATGCCACGGCAAACAGTTCTCATGGTTTCAGGGCTTTTAATACATTTGTTCGAAACAGAATGGTCTGTGTTTGTGGGAGAAAAACTCCTGGAGCCTACTGCAATATCCCCCAGTGACAGCTGTGGCTGGCAGTGACATCCACTGCTGACAGGACTGCACCCACAGGGTTTCCAGCCACAGTCCACCCCCAAGTTTATCAAGGTCTGCGCTGTAAACAGAACCGAGTGCATGAACTGCTTAGAAACTGGAGTTAAGGTACCGTCGGTGCTTCAAAAGCTATCAAGTCCATCTACATCAAATTGCTGCCACCCTCAAAGTGATATTGCTTTCCTGACACAACGAGCACGTACTATTCTTGACAGATTAATTTGTGAAAACATAGTGGCTGCTGACTGCCAGCAAAAATGGACTTTGGCTTCTTCCTGCTTTTTAAATTAATACATATTTATGAGGGGTTATGCTTACGTACAACGCAGAAGTACACAGAGAATAATAATAAAAAAACTCATAAAATAGGTAAGAGGAGAAAAAAAGGTATCCACTGAAAGAAGTTCATCTTAGAGCAAATGTAGGATTTCATTACATGGAAACACAGCTGCATTTAATAGTGAGAGTGTTGTTTGCACTGGTTCCGTTAGGTTATCAAAACTAATTGGTTTGGGAAAATCGAATTCCTTCAAATAATCTTACTCACATCATTAACCCCACAGGTTGGCAAATTATGCCAAAGCATCCCCCTCATCAGCAATCAAAAATTAAAGAGAAATTACAAAAAGGGCAAAGACTGCACATAATTATTTTTCCGGTGACAGAAGTACTCATCCCATATCCCACTGCAACTCCCAGATTCCTCAGAGAACAGCTCCAACCTTATTCTCAAATTGAATCCTTTATGGTTAACAATACTGCTGTAAGTTTGAAATGACAGGCAAAAGTATTATTTGTTACATTCTATTTGTTTGTTTTCTTTTTTGTTGAGGCCATTGGTTTCTGAGTTAGTTTCATCTATTTTATACCATTTTTGGGGGGGGTATTTTGTTTTTGTCTGTTTTTTGTTGTTTTTTTTAGTCTAGTTTTGTTTATTTTATGCCTTGTATTATGAGGTTTGAATCATTATACTTTCTGAGACATGTTTTCATGTTGCTGTTTTGTTTTTTTGTCTTTTCCTTGAAAAAAAAAGTTGCGGGAAAAAAATAAAAATCAATACTGCTGTATAATAACCCTTTTGGATAGTTTGTTAGTTTCTATGACATCCAAAATAAAAGGCATATTTTATTTTTAAAAAAAAGGTTGATATCAGACATCATAGAGACGTTTGGTTTGTACAGGAGCACATACCCTCGTTACATAGTGATGTAGCTCTTAGCGAGTCTGCTTTGGACGGTTAGAACATTATGCCTCATAATCAAAGCCCCTAAGGAGAATATGAATGGGATTTTTATGCTTCCTCACTATTCAGCGCCATCGGGAATAATTTCCCACAGTAGTGTCTTGAGACTCTAGGGGTCCTGAGGGTGCTGCAGCATGCCCTGATGGATGGTATGGGATCTACATGTCATAAGTTACAAAATTAAAATAAACAACTTATTAAAAAATCAATAGATTGTTGATTACATTCTGAATTCCAATGATTTTTAAGTCACAGTGTGGTAAACACACTTGCTTTTGGTCAAGATGTTTTGTACAGTTTGCTTTCCTAATATAGCTGCTGTTGGATGATGTTTGTCTACATCGTGTATATTTGCTGTCAAACAATCTGAGCTTTGTTGCTAAAGAAGTGTTAAGCAGACAGCTAAAGTGTAATGTTGCTGGCAGGACTACAGTTTATAGTACACTCGTGGTCAGTAGTGCATCATAACCTGGGTTCCAATAAGACAGGATGGTGACCTGTCCAGGGTGTACCCTTAAAATAATCATGGATGGATGGATGTAAAAAAGGAAACCCACACCACTGACATACAATATGTATGCTTATGAATATGGATTTATGGCTGTTTCTTAGAAAGAGTGAAAAAATGTTCCACATTAGCCCATGGGGGGCGGCGGGCCCAGGACTATTAGGGGAACGGTTTTTGGATGAAGGGGGACGACATTGGTTTTTCAAAATATATTATTATATTTTTTGTAACATAAAGTCTAACCTTTCCAAAACAATACAGTATGACAACATTTAAGCCACAGACAATATTTAGGAAGCCTTTGAAAGCCAGGAACAACCACTGAAAGCCCGCAGACCAAGTGAGGTTTCTGAAGTCCCTGCCGAACCAGAACCAGACAAAATCAGGCATGTGACCCTTCAAACAACTCATAACATTTGTAGGAATCAAACGAAACCAACCATGAACTTGAAAGGTCCAGTTATCTCCCACAGGAGTCCAGAAAGAGACAAATGAGCTAATTCTATTAGCCGTTAAATAACTCAGATTCTGAACTTTCCAACAATATGCAGCATGCCCATATTTTAAACACACAGTGGATTACAAAGCACAAAAAACACTGCGTCTCCAAAAAAGAGCACCTACCTCTGGTATCGGTTCTGCGATGATAACTCCATCAGAATTTGAAGAAACCGGACATATGAGGCATCAATCTTTTCGTAACATCCTTGGGAATCAAACGAAACCAACCATGAGTCCCAAAGGTCCGGCAATTTCCCAGAAATAATCCAAAACCGAACAAAGACCACATGTGCTCCATGAGTCTCTCCAACTTTGTGCTTAATTTCTGCAAAAAAGACGCAGCCTAACATGCTGGATTCTCCTGGTTCTCACGAGTTGAACGATGTATAACTTGTCCAGTAAGTAATCAGGGTTTTCGTGTAGGAAGGACAAAAACGGGAGGATCACCAATCTTGCACTGATTGCTTTTTTTTTTGAGAATTTCGTCCAATCAAAGCAATTCTAAGAAATGATTGACGGGTCCGCTAGCCAATGAAATGACGAAACTGGGAAGGTATCACATGTATGGGTTCGTTTGATTTTGTCATCTGTACATGCCGATCTGGGATCAGATTACAGTAGGAATGTGCACCACGTGCGTCTGAGGCAAGCAGGTGATCAAAATAAACGCTACTTTGACACAGTTTGAGGCAGCAAGCGCTTTCGGAGGACAGAGACAGCAAAATATGCCGAAACAAAGCTTGTAAATAGATATTTTATGAATATATAGCCCTTTTTGTTGGGGGGGGGGGTTATGAAACATCATGGTTTACATAAAATATGATCTAAATGGCTCAATTTTAGAGATAATGACTTCAAATTTGGATTGCACGATTTAGACACCAATTTTTATATTTGTGGCATTTTAGGTCGAAACAAAGAATTCTGCAAGATACAGTACTGCATACTTCCTCCAAATTTACTACTGTACGACAATGGCAATGTTTAATGGGGCATAACTTTTTCATATGTACAGATAGAAAATAATTTTTTTTGTGGTAGAAACTACAAAATCTAAGCTTTCAAAAACGCCAAAGCAAATGTCTGTAGCTTTTACCGATCTTGCACCGTCTCTACTCAAATATTGTGTTACACACGAGGCTAGAATTGCTCGAAAATCGCCCCTTTCTAACATAAAATCAAGTGTTGCAAAGACACAGCAGCTCCAGAGATCACAGACATCAGATCATAAATAAACTGGTGCTAACATCACAAGACCTTTTTTATTTCTGCTCCATACTCCAAAGGACAAATTTATTCTTCATAAAGTGGACTCTGATTTTCCATGAGTCAAAATCCATGAACAGGCGCTGAATTACCTCAAAGCTGTACCTCAAGTCTTTTGGATAGTCAATGTTCATAATGTACACCATCAGGTCACAGAAGCTTTGGGTTCACCACATAGGTGATCTCTGATGACCTTTTCCTTGATTACAATTCCAACATCATTGTAGGAAACTGGAAGGGGTTCCCTCACATCTTCAGTTACTTTCAATGATCGTTCCCTTGGTGATATCCTCCTCAGAGTCCGTAGTCTTAATTAAAAAAAACAAAAAGGTGTGCTCTTGTAATTCTTTGCCATATCATTCATACATTCAGAGAGTGCAAGTGTAACCCTGTTAAACCTCGTACAGAATTCCCTCATGCACCATGGTAGGTCCTGCAAGGCTGCGGCCCTCTTTGAGTCAAAGCCTGTCAACACAGAACACAGTTACTACTGGAATTATATAACCCATCACTCCATAAGTAATTCTGCTGATTTCATAAAACTGAATAAAATTATAACTATATATGTAAACCCTCAGTCAGCTGTCACAGAGAGTACTGAAGTACATATTATGATTACACAATGTAACAGTTTGGCTTGATAGCAACATTTCATCTAACTTTTCCCAGGGTTTATACAAATTTTCCAGGATTAAATTCAAGCACTTTCTAAGCACTTTCAAGGTCAATTTTCACAATTTTCCAGCACATTAACACATATATTTATACAAATACATGCTCAAACGTATTTCCCACTTTTTGAACACATTAAAAAGATGGTATTATTACATAAGTCATCTGACAGATAACAATAACTCAGGGTGAAATTCAAGGATCTTAGGCTCAAAAAGGTTGGTGACCACTGGTCTACAGTAGAGTAATGGTTAATGTTTTTGATTTCTCTTGACTAACTAAAAGATGTCTGTCCTTCAGCGAAGCAAAGATGCTGCATGTGAATTAGGGTAAGGGGTAAGAAAACAATTCACTTCAACCTGCAATCTACTGATATTTTACATACTTTAACTTTCAGATGTCACTTTCACACTTTTTGAAAATTACTAAAAAGGTATAAAAAATAATTTTCATTTTTGGGCCATCCCCTCTCTTTTTTAAGTGTAGGGTGTTCAAACAGGCTCCACACATGGCTCCAGGCAGGATGCTCCTTAGTTTTAATCAATAACATTAACCTTTTCTGGCAGCATCCATGATCTTTCAGCATGGACAGCATTCACCTCTGCCCAAAATGAACCTGCGCCCTTGCTCTAAACGTTGGTCATGCCGTGTCCACATCCACAGACATGACACTGGCGCCGGTCACTGAACAAAACTCTTTTCTCTCTTCTCTGCCACTAACACGCCATCTTCCTCACTAGCACCACTCACAGGTGTATAAAAGCCATCTGTGTCATTAATGAGCAAAGTGTCTAAAACGTCTGTCTAAAAAACCCATGTTTATCTGAATATTCACACACCAGTGACCTGGCTGACCTCTTCTGCACAAACTGCTTGCCATCAGTGAATTAGCCAACTTCAAAAAAAAAAGAAAAAAAAAACAGACTCTTGGATAAATGAAAGTGGGAAAGCACAATACAGATGGAAAAATGTCTGGTCTCCAAGTAGAAGCATTATTTATTTATTTTTTCTTTTCCAAAAAAGTCATATTTAAAACAATCAGCCAGTCTCAGCTGAGTGTGATATTAATAGTGATAGTTTACTGATAGTGGAGTCTGACTTGATTACCTACAATACTCTGTTCTTGACTATCTGGGAACCAGCCACAGGTAAGCTTTACAGCAGCAATTCAGAACTTGCATAACAAAAATTTGTTGATAGAAAAACTCTGTGCTTTGGTTCACCATAATCTGAGTCATGGTGTGAAATCGGAACTGACGTGAACTCCTGGAATTTTTTTAAATGCATCATTAAGTTGTTTTTGAGTTTTTTTTTCTGTAACTTGGGGGTTATTGCAGAAGGACAGGAATAAAATCAATACCTAAGAGAGCAACTGTTGTCTTAAGACTATCTGTAACATCTACTAGCCAGAAAAGATCACTAACAAGGACCTGCCCAAGAAGACAGCCTGCTCATCTTTATTTAGAGTAACAAGATCTTCCAGATACAGATAACTCATTTTGCCACGATGATGGCCGAGCTTTAGGGTGGTCCAAAAGCTGCCTTGAGATGGACTCTAAATGTGCTACCTTACAACCACTTCCAGTAAAACAAGAAACAGTAATTAAAACATCTTGTTAGGTGAAAGCTGATGAAGCACATTGTGTAAAATTCCAGGTGGTTTGCTTTGCTGGCTTTGATCACTGGATGCTGCATGATGCCAACCAGTTTTTATTGGATAT
>VOQJ01033685.1:61632-84401 GCA_015052665.1 Apistogramma diplotaenia | reverse complement strand
GGTCTCCCATCCCCCCGCCCGCCCCCCCCCCCCCCCGCCTTCCCCCTGCCTCCTCTTACACACCTGTGAGGGCGCCCCAGTGCCCACTCCACTGGTCTGACATGGAAATGAGTGGTAGTCTAACCCGAACCCTCTACCTACCCCCAAAACTGGAGAGTTTTTGTTTTTTGTTTTTGACTGCGCTCGTACGCCCTCAAACAGATTGCGCCCTGGGCAGTCACCCACATTGCCCATAGCTAAAACCGGCCCTGGATCTGATGATTGTATTTTACATAATTACTTTCCTGTGGTTTACCTTTTCTAAGTAGATTTGGTTACAGCTTATCCTCAAGAATAACAGAGGTGCAATCAAAATGGTCCACGGTCTAGAAGATGACAGAATTGGCCCACTTACAAGGCCTAGTTTCCACAAAGACTTCATGCTATAAAATGAATCAGTCAGGAAGAATCTCATAACTGCTGTTAATGTGCAAGAATCATAAATAAGTAAACAGAAGATGGAGGCTTGAGACACTGGGATTTTGGTTTGTTAAGCACATTGTTCAGCACTCGATGATGTAAAAGCAGCCCACATCACATCTTATTAATTCCCCAATTAGTTCCTCAATTCTGCCTGTCATGGGTTTAATGTCTCAGCAGTAAGCTGGAAAATTATTGTCTAGACATTGTCAATAAGTTAAAGTCTCTCTTAGACAAATAATACATAAGCAGGGCCTTTTGTAAAAAGAGTCATTTAGTAAAATGAGTGCTGATGGACTACTGGAATCACATTCAGTGCAAGTATTACTGAAGCTCATCCTGAAAATCATTTAATTTATTAGGAAACATGAGGTAAACATTTAAAACAGCCCTACTAACTACAATGCAGTTCAGGTTTCACAATTAATTATAGCATTTTAAAAATGAACAAGGGAACTTTATTTTGGGAAACACATTGCCAGTTTGCATATTGCAAAAAGATAAGTAAACATTTTCTTTACAATTGTACATATTTAATTTGGTTTAAATTAAAATTTAAAAAATTTAAAATTATTGAAAATAAACCTCCATACTCTGGAAAGCCAGAGTACCGGGAGAGAACTCGTGAGGGCACAAGGAGAGCAGGTCAACTCCACAGCCAACCTGAATATGATGGAAGTACTGACCTACTGCATTTAGGAAGGACAGTTTTTTTTTTAATTGTTTTACATTGGATACAGTGGTAAAATAAAATAATGTAAAATTTAATCAAATCAAATAAAAAAAAAACTGAATTATTCCTTCATGGTTGTATGCTTTTAGAATAACTTTTCCTCAGGAAACACCACAGTTTAATTCAGATCTGTGGTTTTGCATGAAATTTCTCAAGAACTATTGATTGTTCGGGGAAAATGAAAATGTATGAATTCAGTTCGTATGCTACTCAACTTTCTTTCTCCTTAATATATTCTAAGTTTTGGGTCTTTGCTCTTTTGGTCAGACTTTGAGAGTCCAGCAGAGGTGAAGTTGTTGAATTGCTCTCAAACACAACTACACACTCTCTCAAACAACGACCCTTTAAATGGATTTATGCACAGTATTAAAAGGCTAATAAGTCAGTCAAAGCTGTACACCGGTGCACATGACTGAACAAAGACTCACTTGAACGGGCTAATATTCAATCATTTCTTGTCATTTTGATACGTTTGGAAAACACTGCTGTAATAACCTTTTCAACATACTTCTTCACAGCATTTGCACAAGCAATCTCTGGAATTAAAAGAGTAATAGGGGAAAGCTTGCTTCTGTGGTTGTGCTTTATAGATTAGCCCTGCAGGGTCAGGTGCTCTACCACGACTGGGGAACTTGAGAGTCATGTGCAATACCTTTGCTGAGGACCGCCGTTGCAGTCTCCTTCCATATTCTCTCAGCTCATGGTATTTCTTGAGCTTCTATTGTTCCTTCTTCCTGATGTTGCTATCATTTGGTATTGGCACATTAACTCAATTACTTTTGGGGGTTTGCATCCCATTTTGATCTTGGGACATCACATCATTATACAGATGTTCCTGTATATTATGCCAGCCACTCGGTTATGGTGTTCCATAAAGTATACAATATACCCTGCCTGCTAGCATCTTGCACCCTGCTGTTATTTGCTGGATTATCTTCAGGGCATCAGGGTGTGGTAGACCTTTTGACCTTTCCCATGTGCTGCCATGATTAGTGCCTCTGTGTTGTCCAGTTGGTCCATTGGTAGGATTTTCTATATGAACCCCTTCTTCCATCTGCAGATGGTATATGCTGTGTAGGGTTTGTTCTTCCACGATGGTTCCTCTTCTTACTCCTCTTCTTTCTTGGGTTTGTGCTGAATGAGGTATTTTTTACGTGTAAAATTCATTAATTCTGTAATTGTAATTCTGCATGCACATCTTCTAGCAGCCCTTTAGAGGGTAGTTCATGTAGTCTTGGTAATCAATTGTGGAAGGTCCAGATTTCCAGCTTACTCATCATACTCTCTCTCAGGTCACCCTGAGTGGTTACTAGTGGTTCTTGGGGCATGAAACCCAATTTTAGAGTGCAGGGGTGCTGACATCTCACCCCTGACCTGACATCCTGGCTTACCTTGGTGTAGTATTTGTGTTATACCTCATCAATCTCAAGTTGCAGTAGCAGTTGTTTCCTGCAGACGTTGGAATATTGAGCTATAGTTGTTTTCATGCTAGTCTGAATGTTGGATTTAGAAGAATCCATTCGGTTATATATCATGCACTCATATTTCAAGATAGGTTTGAGTAGCACGGAGTGCCAAGCCTCCTGCATGCAGGCCGTGCATGCAGTAGGTCTGTAAATTGTCATACTACATCTCTGTCATTGCCCTGCAGAAATAATACAGCTGTATTGTTGAAAATTGACACCCAAGGTTCAGTGTCATCAACTCAGTCATGCCTGCTACTCCATCAATATCATTCTTGTTTACTATTGTGTTGTACTGTGTCTCACTTAAACCTTTTACCCCATTATGCAAGTCATCTCACAACTAGTCCAAACAATCTAAAAACTCACCTTAAGCTTTATGTAAAACAAGCCCGTGCTATGTTTTACTAACTCCCAGAGACGTACAAAGGCTTCACAACTGACTTCAACAAAGGCACGAATTCCAGTGAGAGTTTAGAATCGACATGAAACTAAAAGCCACAATAATGCAGCAGTCGCCAACTCACACGATCAGAGACAGTTATGTGGTGCAACAGGGATTTGATTGAGGCAACAGGGAAGATGTTTTTTTTTTTTCAAAATTGCTCAAATCTTCTTGTTGATCTTCTATAACTCCTCTACTGAAAGGTCAGATCAATCTCTTTAGCATTTGGGAAAAAAACCAAACATAATTGCTGGTGTCACCTGCTAGTTGGTGACAATAAAGGTCTGATTTCATGAAAACCAATATTGCATTAGTTTAAAGATCTGCGTTCAGGCTTTCAGATGGCAAAAGCGTTTTCTGCCCGTGTCAAAGTTATCGTGCTTTTCATATTATAATGTGGATTTTTTTTCTAATGCAACTGAAATGGTTGCAGCATATAGATTCTTATTGAAGTGTCTCAAAAACAAGAAGAAACTGTAGATCAATGGTAATTAAATCTGAATATTTTCAATTATATTATGTAAAACAGTTATGGGCAAATGGTTTTTAAGAGGCAACACACAGCAGTCCCCACAGACATCGCCATCAAACATAAACCGAAAAGACAATCTACGAGAATCTTTCAGTTATTGAGTTAATAAAGTGTGTGCATAGTAAAAAAGCCTGATCTAGTTTTATCACTTGTAAAAATAGCATAAAATATGACCCCTTCCAGGAACATGACATGACATCCTTGTGTTGGAATGCATAGTGTAATGCCTATACACTGAGGAAAAATTAAATTTAATCTACTGTGTCCCATAATTCAAACATAACCCCCCCCCCCCCACACACACACACACACACACACAACACACCACCCCTCAAAAACCAGGCTATAAGCTTGGTTATAAGATTTATTACACCATCAATATAACATGTTAATAAATGGCTACATAATTTTGACAACACAGTGGTACCTCGAGTTACGAGTTTGATTCGTTCCAGAGACGAGCTCGTAAGTAGAGCAGCTCGTATTGCAAACAAATTGATTTTATCTGTTCCAGCCCTCTGACAAGTGCCCAAAATATTCAATATTATGAAAAAACATGTTTTTAATTGAGAAAAAGAGAATTACACACAGGTGAAACATTAAAAATGAATAAATAAAAGAAAAATTAATTTAAAAAGTAAGAAAATGGTACTGTAATCTTAAGGCCGTTACACATTTGTTGCTAAAAACGGCATGAAACGCCGATACTTTTGGATGCGATCTTGTTGTATAACCTATATTCACCGAATGCGTTGGTGTTTGCGAATAAATTGTCCTCATTTAACGCATTCTGAAAAATTGCAGGCGACATCAAGCGATGATGTAATGGGGTCCCAATGTTTCAGCTCCTGAGAAAGCCGCAGCAGGGAGAGTTTCACGGTTCGAACCCACAGATGAAGCTGCATCGCGGCCACGTTTGCACATATTTTAGGATGTCAGGTGTCAGTTTAAGCTCCTATTGGCTGAGTTGGGATCACGTCTGAGGAGGCAGAACATAATTTCAGAGCCGTCTGACCTGAGCAGCGTGTAGCTGTGTGTCTGAGGAAAAAACTGTTCCCACATCACTACATATTCAGTGCATCAGTGTGCATTTTGAGATATGAATCACGTTGCGTTGCAGCGCTCTGATGGTCAGATCTGCTTCCGAAAATCGGGATGTTGATTTGAAAAATAAATGTCGAAAATTCATCCTGTGAAATGAGCGGCTGGTATGAACGGCTGCTTTAGAAACAAGTGGGTCAAAATATTTTTGACCCATTTGAAACATTCACACCAAATTTACGCGTTTGTAAAGGCCTTAAAACAGCACTCTCAAACTATTGGTGGCATCCCGAAGCTCAGCTCATATCTCAGAAAACTCATATGTGGAGCAGCTCGTATGTTGAGGTACCACTGTACAAAAAACAATAGTAATAATAATAAGTAACACACTTCTAATATCCTTATATTTAGACATGGTACCACACCTGGCTAAATGTCAAAGAAATGTTGTGCTGGGGAGTTTCTCAGGGCCTCAGTAGCTCATATCAACCTCCTTTCAAGCTGTGTTTCACAGTTCATTGTATTCATTTTTTCTCTGTCACTTGAGGAGTAACAACTTCATCTAGAATTTCCTGCTGAGTTCTTTGTTCACACAAGGCGAACAGTCAAGCTACTCAACGATAATGGCACCGGCAAGTACCTGTGCACCTGTTTATCACAATGTAATTCTTTTGGTGCAGTAATTGAGGTAGTTAATGCTCTCCACTGTATTTTTTTAGATTTACAGTTTTCAGACCTCGGGAAAATGTGGGGTAGTGGTGGGGGTGGGGCGTTTCTGAAGCATGTGGCTGTCCTGCAGCTGTTCTAGTGCAGGGATATGAATTGCATCCATTTTCACAGGACATGTTCGTCAGCTAGCTGTCTCCTCAGCAAGATCAGTGCTTTACTTCTCTTTGGCCTCTGGTGAAAGGCCTCGTAAGGATGTACGATAGGAGAAAATAAAGAAAAATACAGCGAACCACAAAAACAACACCAAAACACCTTGCAGAAATAAGCTAGCCTGAGTAGCTTTTTCTCTAATCCTGGTTATAGTAGTACCATAGCTGTCAGGATGGTAGAAATAGTAATTACAAATGCATCAGAATATAAACTAGAGCATTTAACTTGTTCATATGTCTGCCACAATAATTTCAGCAGGAGTAATCTCTGCCAAAATGTTCTTGCAGCTATGTTCACACACATCGCTGCATATATCAAGTTTTAAAATGGGCACGTATGCGTGTCTAAATGAGATCAAAGGTACCAAATTATAATTATACAGTCTATAGTTTATTGATTACGCTCCCAAATTCCATAGTGTTATCCATCTCCTCATGAGCAAATCTGGTCTTGCAGAATTCAGCATGATTTAAATTATTCAGTGTGGTTAATTGAGGGCAAGAAATGCTCAGTCTGTTAATGGTCTGGGGCTATGTGTAAGGTGGTCATGGATAAATGTAGAAACATCAAAGCATAACCCCCTTTCAAAAAAAAAATGTTTGCTTTAATTTGGTCTGCATATTTGGTGGCTTTTCTTCCCACAGAGTTTGCATCCTGTGGGCAGAATCATGTGGCAGTACATGTCCTATACAGTAAATTGAGTATTAGTAATGCAGTTCAAATCTTTCTCTATGAACCACATAATGAGGTGCTCTGAGCTCAGCTGAAACAAATCTGCTTTTCTCCTCTTTGCTCACCGAGGTGTTTGCAACGTGACGATCACAATGAGAAGGGTGGAAAGGCTCTTATTTTCGTTTTCAGGAAGATGATAGCACGTGGAAGTGCACAGGCTGTTCACCTGCTTACGTCAGGCTTTAAAAGCTGAAACTGGAAGGGCACATGCTCCTGATTGTTTTTCCTTTTACAAGAAATTAGCATCAATTCATCCAGATCTTGGTTAAAAAAAAAAAACAAACTAAATTAAGCATCATTATAGCTCAAGCATCACTAGCAGAATGAATCTCGGTGCCTAATTCTAATATCTTTAGCAGCCCGTGATTGGCCACCTGGAGGCAGTGAGAAAAGAAAATCATTTTAAATAGTGACATTGTTTCACTAAATTTGATGTTACCATTTCTATAGTACTGTAAGTGTAGGTGGCTCCATGATGTGGTGGATTACACATAAGCCTGATGAGCAAAAGATCCCTGGTTTGATCCTGGATCAAATCCATCATAAAAATCTGCCAAAGCAAATATGCAGCGCTAATCATTATGGCGCCCCCTTGTGATTAAAGGAGCAGCCATAAGTAGCTTTTACTGTAATAAAAGTACATGTCTACACCTCCCATTTTAACTTTCTGCATAATTTTATATATTTGCTTACTTTATCATCATGCAAACTAACCAATAATCATAAGTAACAATTTAAAAAAGTATTTTCTGAATAATTTACCACAAAACAATGTTATCATAACAGCAACTTTATTCGGTTACTTTGGCTTACTGTATATACGACAAAATGACTTTTTCTCCCGCTGTCTCTCTCTGCGTTTGATTGTAGAAACACAGGAATGTATATTTGACTGGGAAATTCAATAAAAAGACATCTCATTTGGCTTGCCACGGATCGTGCCACTCCTTTGTGTATTCATTATAGTTTGAAATACAGAACTTCCACATTCCCCTGCCAGCACTTAGACTCAGTTGAAATACTGTGCAAATTACAGTGGTTTAAAACAAGACTTTCAGCGAGAAAAGTTCTCCATGTGTGTCTCCGCACATCTACCATATCTCTATACATGCACAAATTTATATTCATGAATGTTTGTGCCAGATTTTTATTTATTTATTTTATGTCCCGAGGAGAAAAAACAAAACATCATCAGTACCTAAAAAAAGTGTTTCAGAAAGAAAAGAAATTCATAAATGTGGTAAATGTTTTGTCAGATACAGTAGTTTACAGCTTAATTAAAGTCATGGATGGTTACTTTGTGAAACTGTTGTGAAGAAAGCAATAGGTTTCTTCCATAAACGTGTAGCTTTACAGTAAATCTTAACCTATTTACTCTGATTCTGTCTTTTTAATGTGGAGGAGGTTGGTCTTTTTTTATTCTTAAAAAAACCCTGCACCCAAAAAGATCAATTTGTACCCTACAGCATTACAACATTCTTTCTCTAGAGATAAAATAGATCCAATCCTTAAAGAATTACAAACACACAAAGAAACTGAATAAACAGCTCCCCATGTCTTGACAACATAGACTTCTTGGAAGAGAAAAAAAAAAGCCAGATAGACTGAAACTTTGAAATGCAACCTCCCAGTGGTTGTAAGGTGGAGGGGGCTAAGTCCTTTAATGACGAGAGACTGTGAACAGCAAGACGTGAAGTTAGAGCTTAAACTTTGTGAAATAATTAGCTGAATTCCCACAGTGACTTGGAAATGATGTGCGAGTTGAGCCTCCCTGCCAAAACTTATGTTCCTACTCACAGTAATTTATTGCTTTTGCACATACTTTGTTTAAGGGTGTGTTAGTCAGCTGTGGAATGTTTTCCAGTTGGTTATATAATATGAATTCACATTTGGGGTTTTAAAACACAGTTTAGCAGTATGGTGGGACTCACACATTCACAAAAAGCCTCCTTTTTGCAGCAGAGTTTCATTCATTATTCTGCAGATTTCAACTGCTCGTCAATGCCTTGCATAGATACTGAGGAAACAGTGCTAACCACCACACCACCATCCTGCCCTCTATAAATGTAGTTTGAAGCTACAGATGTCACCTAAATGACTTGTTAGCATCTAATAAATCTGATTTCAATCAAGTTCTGCCAGTTGCTAAAACTCATTTATTACAAAATGAAAAAAAAAAGTTTACGATTTAAATCTACAGACAATACCTTGTCTCATTATCTGAGTCATGAGAAACTTACACATAAATATATAATAAATATTAAGCCTGACTTTAGTTAACCTAAACAGCTGAACTAGGCACATAAAGGTGAAGCAAGAAATCGAATCAATTATCATCTAAGCAGGTAAAGCGGATGTGTTGGCCTCTCCAAGTGCATCTAATGTCATGTCTCATAGTTCACAAGAGTTGAGAGAAATGTAATACAAATCTGAAAGTGCAATGATTATCCATTAGAGTGTACTTTGATCCGGACGCACACAGGACTGAAGTGCCTCTTCCAGTGACAATGAATCGCAACAGCAGCAGCTCAATAAATGGAGCAGCACGGCTGTCATGTTGTAAGATGCAAGACTTACTGAGCAGCGACAGTTTCGGTGTCAAAATAGTCTCGTCAGTGAGCTTCAAGAACACAGTGAAGTGTTAAAGCGTACACGAGTGTTTACCAAGTGTGAGTGAAAACAGCGAACCGCCAACGAACAGCAGTAAATAAAATAGTAGTGATAGTGAACACCCCCCCCCCCCCAAAATATGGCAATAAGTGAACGTACTTCTATTTTTCCCATCGTTTGTCAGGGTTAGGGTTACCCCAAGATGTCAAACAGCACATGAAAATAAGAGGAAAAAGGAACTTTATGGATGTACAAACACAAGAAAATACTTTTGAAATATGAGCATACAAAGGTATGCACATTTACATGTAATCACATTAGCTTCGACACATTAATAAATTAATTTTAGTGCCCACAAATGAAATCAAATTTGAATCACTTCATTTGTAGCTCTGTGATCTTGCCTGTGTTCTCCGACAGTGACTGAAATGATTTTCTTTATCATTTTGTAGCTGAAGAAAAAAAAGGAGAAAATGCTGACTCAAGTATTGCAGCTTCATCCACCAACTCTAACGTTTTCAGACTAATGAGCTTTCTGAACGTCTTGATCTAAATACCTTTGTGACTCCTATCATGCTATCATTGGTTAAATGCTAATTTTCTACAGTTAAATTCTCTTATCATCACCCCAAAGATCAAATAGAGCCTTCGGTCTGTGAGCTTACATAACCTTGGTCTTATCATTGTGGTCTAAAAAGCCTGTCTTTAGAGAACCATGTCCAAAATGAAGAAACATTATTTACAAAGTGGAATTGGAACAGATTGTTTATGCCTTTATCTTTTCTGGTTTGGATCATTGCAATACATATTTAACTAATATCTTTAAAACCTTTCCAATCTATCTAAAATGCAGGTGCACGTCTAATAAATAATTCCAGGAAGAGATCGCATGCATCTCCAATGTTAACATTATTCCATTTAATCCACGTCAGCTTTAGAGGCAGTCTTCAAATTCAGTTAGTCATTGTGCCAATTATAGCTTTATTATCAGATTTAAAATCTTAAAATAAGCCAAAGTCAAGTTATTATGTAGAATTCTGTGGAAATGCAAACTGAATTAAGTCTCAAGGCAAAAAAAAGGAAAAAGAAGAGAAAAGTTTGTGAATCTGTGTGACGCCATGATACAGACCTAATCAATATTCCACACCTGCATTTAGTTTGAGAGAGAAGTCCATTATACTCAGTGTCATGACATTCCCCAGAGTTGGCCATGAGCAATATTATTACCATGAATTAGAAATGAAAGGATGGCAGCAGGTACTACTGAGCTGTTACCTTTCATATGAGTGGATGAACACTTAGTGAGAAAAGTTGTCTATTGCTCCCTTGGTTCCAGCAATTATGCTGTTCAACGGGCACATAATATATAATGAGGGAAACTTTGTGTATGTGTCATACTGATATTTCCTTTGCTGAAGAGTAGTATTGTTTCACTGGGAAAAAATTACCATGACATTCATATTAATGTCGTTTTCACACGTGTGACCAAGACCAAAATTTCAGATGAGAAGATGGTAAAATGAGCACGTGTAATACCCTAGAGGTCTTACAGTGTATTCATTAATGAATGGTAAAGTCAACTGTGATGTGTGATATTAAAAAACAAATGTGTGTATAACAAAGAATATTTGTGTATGCCACTAAGATCAATATGATCCGTGGGATTTCAAACAAGCCTTTGAATCTGTAGTGAAGATAAAAAGGTGAACTGGGGGTAGAAACTTGTATCACCAGGGATTGTAATTATTACTATTATTGACTGTAATTATGAATTTGGTTAGTTTGTGATAAAGCTTCCACAGTTTTATTGCATATCAGAATGAATTGCATAGTATGCACACTCATGCACATGCAAACAACAAAATAAATACAATTAAATCTGTACAGTATCAACTGCATACAGTATATAGTGCTTTTGACACCTGTCAGCAAATATGCACATAATGATTGGTATGTGTCTGAAAGTCAAAATGTCATCATAGTATAAATGATTACATGAGGAGAATCATTAATGAGTTGACAAAAATGATTTAAACAGACATGATCAATATTATGATCAGCTCACCATCATAATTCCAATCTTAGGTTGCCATCTGGCCAACAATGATACATCATCAATCTAATATCAGGTAGAGTCCTTGCTTGAGCACCCAGCTCTCCTGTGTGTTAATTAGTCCCTGTTCACAGTTGAGGCTGAAAGGACTCTGATCATCCAGTCTTTCTGATAGAACTGAACAAGATGATCTGGGTCACGTGGAACTGTGTTTATGGTGGTGGTAATAAGTATCTCGCTACATTGGTTTACCTCTCAAGTTGCCTGGGATTCATTTATTGCATGACCACATGTACAAGACAATTGTCTTTAACAATCATGACCACTAATGCAGGCTTCCACTGGCATATTGATGGTAATATAACCCTACACCACCCACCACCAAGAATACCACCAATTCTTCCAACATCTGGACAAACAAATGTGTGGTGCTAGAGCCGTACAAGTCTAATTTTTGAATGTTTTGCTTTGGGCGCTGGCACCATGTTGCTGGAGAAGAGGCATGAAACTTTCTTGTCCTTGGCGCAGTCACAGTTAAAATCTGATCTTCCTACACCTTCATCATTGTTGGTCATGTTTAAAATAAATATTGTTATTCCACTTAGGTGTGGCAAGATTGTATTTCTGAGGAATTCACCTTCACACATACACACGTTATTTCTTAGCCTCTTACAGTATACTAAGCCTTGAATCAAAAGTGTACCTGTCAGCAACATATCAGTGCTTTAGCCTCAGGCCAATCATCCTTGATCATCTCCGGCTGGTGAAACACAGAGTATAACACATGAGTATAAAAACAGTCAATTTAAATTAATTCAATTCAATTTTATTTATACAGCGCCAAATGACAACAAACAGTTGCCTCAAGGCGCTTTTTATTATGGTAAATAAAAAGGTAAAGACCCTACAATAATTACAGAGTAAACCCAGCAATCAAAATGACACCCTATGAGCAAGCACTTGGTGACAGTGGAAAGGAAAAACTCCCTTTTAACAGGAAGAAACCTCCAGCAGAACCAGGCTCGGGGAGGGACAGCCATCTGCCGCGACCGGTTGGGGCTGAATTCATTTTAAAATGTGGTAAAAGGAGGCAAAAGCCAAAGGAACTGATGTGTGACTTCTTCTAACGGGAAGTACTTTTACAGTTAAAATACAAATGAGTTGCTTTGTTCCATTTTAGATCCATTAGGTATGTTGTATGCTACTAAAATATGAATAGATCAACGAGAAAAGCATTTCTGTGTAACCAAGTATTTCTGGTGCCAACTAGTCACATGGCTAAAAACATATAAGACGCCTCTCTTTCTCTCGCTCTCCCTTCTGCTTGTCTTTTGTGCTCAGATGGAGTAGCGGTGGGTGTTCCTGCCAGCACACCTGTCCTCCATTAGCTCATTAACTCCTGTAGATAAAAGGCCAGCTGAAACCTTCCCTCTTTGCCCGGCTGTTGTCACCTCTGTAGTGGTATCTTGGCTCTCAACTCACGAGTACTTTTTGCTTGTACTTTCTCTTACCTGACCTTCTTCTCTCATCTCATGCTCCTCATGCTTTCTTGATGTGTGCCTCTGCTGGACTCAGATCACTCGGAAGACTCCCTTGTTATTCATCTGCAAAGGAAGCTTTTTCTGCAAACCCAAGCTGGCACTGCTTTCTGGATCTATCACCTGCGTCACTCACCTGTAAATCACAGGGAAAACAGAATTAAGGGTTCAAGTCAAGTTCCAATTCTTGTAAAATACTCAGCACCCCTGGTGACGTCCTAAGTGAAACTTGTTTATTTGCCTGAAGATCCTGTCAAAATAAAAGCTCTTAAAATGTATTGGTCTTCTGGTTTCTGTGTTTGAGTCCATTTAGGGATTTAAAAAAAATAAATTAATTAACATTTTTGCATTTGGAAGTTGTTTTTGCAAAAAATTACAGACAAGAAAAAATATGGAGTAAGCAGATTCTTTGTGTGTGTGTGTGTTTTGATCAGAATTAAGGATTGCCTCTGACAACACTGTCGAGCGACACAGAGAGTGTGAAAAAGTTTTTTTCTGAAAGTATGAAGAACATCCTGCACTAAAAAGTCTTTGGGTTTATTAGAATTGGTTCTGGGTTTTGCCAAAGATTCCATACAACATTTTAAATTAGAAAAGCAAATGTTATTACTGAATACTGAGATGGTGTTTATGTAGAAACATGTTGGTTTCAGTGTGATACATACAGATCACTCGAGCTGTATCATGTTTGGCACAACTAAATTAAACAGATGATGAACTAAATTTGCCATTAACTATACAAACTAAATGTTCTTGGCTTTCACTGAATAAGAAGAAGATGTTTCATGAAAATACATCACGACCAAACTGCAGTCACCTTCAGTCGTTTTTCTGACCTTCTGTTTCTGCTGTTTGAGGGACAAATTAATTAGAAATAGGCTTAAGCCTTGAGAAGCTGAAAGCTCTGCTACACTGATGCTGTTTGAGGAGCAAACTGATCTTGGCATATTAAAGGAAGTTGGGAAAATTGGAGCAATTTAAAATGAAGGACATTAGGGTCACAAGTTCTCCTGTGGGACCAGAATGATCTAAAATTCGTCTTGGAAAGTGTCAGCAACACACATACACACACATATATATATATATATATATGGTTTTTTTTAATCAGAATTAAAACTGCAAATTGGCACCATCTGAGCTGTCAGTTGAAGGACTGATTCTGTACTCTGTACCTTGGTCAAGCTCTTGCTTGGTACTCTGTAGCAGCCAGGCTGTGTGTGCTCACAGGTATCAACCTTACTTGATGACTCTCAGTCACAAAGACCTCTGACAGTAAATCTTTGGATGCAAAGAACGGTGACAGTGACATTTCAGACAAAGGACTCAGGATCCAAGCTGCAGGACCACACCAAAACGGTTTTGGTTGTATCGTTATCATCACTCAGAGGCAATGCCTGCAGCATAACTGTAGATGTCATTTTGTATTGAGTTTATTAAAGATACCGCTGTGGCATAGACTGTGTTCAAGAACGAATGACATCAGACATTAGAGAGCTACGCCTGATCGCACTGCTGGATGTTGTGACTGTTTATTTCGCCTTTCGTAGAATCATGTCCTCACCGTGATAAGACGTATGAGCGTGGTCTCTCTCTTTTATATCGGCTGTATCAGACAAACCATGACCTCTCTGGCTCGTGTTTTAATGACTTCCTGCTATCTAAACCCAACAGAGTGAAAGAAAAAAAAAGAAAACCACGTGACACTTTGTAAAATTGATCAGAAAATGTAAATGATCGGCTCTAAATTATTTATTATTATTGTCGCAGTCTGTTTATATTTTCCTGACACCTGCACATTTGCCTCAGACACACACTCACACAAGCACATAAACACAGAGAGACACTATTATTGCACTAAGGCAATTAGACAAAGGTTCATCTGGTAACTCCAAATTAAGAAGCCACAAAGTACAAACAGAACAACAGTATCACAACCATCGGTTTCATAAAGATATAACTGCCTTTAATTAAACCATTGATGAAGCTTTTGCTTTTAATCAAATCAGGTAATGTTTGATTACACAGCTTATTGTGCAACAGATGCAACATTTTTTAAGAATAGTGTCATACCTCCGTTGGAACACCAGGAAGCCAACAAAAGGTGTGAAGAAGACTTAATATGCTTTTTTTTCATATATACTCATCACACATTGACATTGAAAATATTTCAGCAAATTATGGCATAAAAATGGTAAACATTTGATGACATTTCCAGTTTTAGTACATGGCTATGAATGACATGACAGCCATATCTCCAATGCTAAAATGACGTAATACAGGAAAGTCATTTTATTAGTCATCGAAACAGCCCAGTCACTTCAGTCAGTCAGGCGTCTTCCTAAGTTTACGCACCCTGTGACTTCTCTGCTTTTGAGTCAGACTAACTGGCCTCTCTATCTCATGGTCAATGCATCATTTTATTCCAAAATACAGCTTGATCAATGCATCCTTAACAAAACGGGCAAAGTGAAACAAAGTGAAGGACACAGGCGGCAGAAGAGAAATCAAAGTCTCAAAGTCGTTACTCAGAGGCTGGAGGTCATGCACACAAACACAGAGACAAAAAAGCCAGGCAGTGAGCAGGCAAAAGGCAAGGTCCAAAAAACAACCACAAAAAAAGTGAAAATGAAAAACCACAAGGAAAATAAATAAAAAATAGTCTGAAAAGCTGGAATAGAGAGTAACAAGACAATGCTGCACTGCCAAAGGGAAATGGGATTATATATACTGGCATGAGTGATTAACTGATTGGATGCAGGTGTGGAGGAAAATAGGAAAGTAAATGAACAATGTATGAAAGTAAAACTGACAGGAATGAACAAGAACTGGGAACAATATTAAACAGGAAGTGATTAACAGTATTATGCATCTACGGCTATGAAAGCCATTAGGCGCTGTTTTAATATTTTCTTAGCTACAGTAAAACACTGGGAATATGATATAAAAAGCACACAGAAATTGTTATTTACAGTACATTAAACTCATCCTTTTTGTTGATTATTTCCTGGAGTTTCCTCTCATATATACAGCAAAAGTGCAGTATTTTCATTTTCAGGTCTTATGAACCATGTCATCTTGTGAGGTGAGGACATTTCATCTTGTGGAATGAGCACAAAAAAACGACACCAGTGTAAACATACATTTGTGCCTTTCTTCAATATGTGGACTTGTGGTGAACCTTTGATTTAGGTTTAGCTAATTAAGAGAAATCAACAGTTTTCTTATTGTTTTCTTAATTCTCTCTTGAGAGTACTACAGTATATATAATACATTGTCTTAATTTGAATGACATTTTATTAGTGTTGTGACTCTAGCGACAGCATGGCCCCACTCAGAATCTTTTGTATAATACAGGAACAAAATATCTAACCAATTCAGGGAGGTGGGATGTATAAATGAAATGTGCATCACACTACATTGCTACAAATATTTGCTCATCTGCCTTCACACACTATGAACTTGATTGACATCCCATTCGTAATCCATCGGGTTATGTTGTCAGCCCACCCTTTGCAGCTATAACAACTTCAACTCTTCTGGGAAGGCTTTCCATGAGTGTTTATGGGAATTTTTGAACATTCTTCCAGAAGTGCCTTTGTGAGGTCAGACACTGATGTTGGATGAGAAGGCCTGGCTTTCAGCCTCTGCTCTAATTCATTCCAAAGGTGTTCTGTCAGCTTGAGGTCGGGTCTCTGTGCATGACAGTCAAGTTCTTCCACACCAAACTCACTCATCCATAGTCTTATAGACTTTGCTTTGTGCTCTGCTGCACAGTCGTGTTGGAACAGGAGCATGAAATTGTCCAAAATATATTGGTATGCTAAAGCATTTAGAGTTCCTTTCAGTGGAACTAGGGGACCAGGCCCAACTCCTGAAGAACAACCCTACACCGTAATGCATACTATACACCATACACTTAGCACAATGCAGTCCTGGCAGCTGCCAAACTCAGACTCGTCCGTTGGATTGCCAGATGGAGAAGCGTGATTCGTCATGAACATGTCTCCACTGCTCTAGAGTCCAGCGGTGGCATGTTTTACACACGGCTGAGTTACTGTTATTCCCAATCACTCCCACTTTCTTTTTTCCCCACTAACGGTTGACCATGAAATATTTAACACTGAAGAAATTTCATGACTGGACGTGGACAAGTGACATCCTATTAAAGTGCCACGGTGGAAGTCACTGAGCTCCTGAGAGCGACCCATTCTTTTACAAATGTTTAGAGAAGCAGTGTGCATGCCTAGGTGCTTGATTTTATACGCTTGTGGCCGTGGAAGGGATCGGAACACTTGAATTCAGAGATTTGGATGGGTGAGTGAATATATTTGGCAATGTAGTGTAAGTTAGATATTTGCATATTGCAGCAGTATTTTTTGTGCAGTGCACATCTAAAGGTGGAATGTGAATTTTTATAGTCGCCTGCACTAAAGTATTTTTAAGTAATGGCAGAGAAACAAACAAATACCTTTCAGGCGAGAGGGTGTGCTTAAATGTCAGCTTCTCAGTGAGTACTAGTTGAGTACAGATAAGTGAACTTTTTCAGTAAGCGGATGTCACAGTTTAATTGGTAATGTAGCCTATGTTTTCATTACAGATTTTCAATAATAATAATAATAATAATAATGCTTTCATGCACTTTTGTAAATAAAATGTTATGTGGGTTTGGTGGGTTGTATGGAAGTAACCATTTTAAAGATCTAGTTCCACTCCATTTAATAAATTCAGTTCTCAGATGAAAAAGATAAAAAGGGATGCCTATCTTACTTACATGACTCTAGTGCACACTCAAAAGATGATGAAACAGTTCTGCTTCTCCATCAACATAAATTAGGGTCAACTCACTTCACTTTCAACCTGAACTGTGGGAACAGCTCATCCTTCCTCGTGGCTGAGTGTCTCCTTATTTTCTGCTACATATTGGTTTTCTGCAGCAATCCGTGCATGCAGAGCTACTTTAGATGAACTATAGTGTAGAGCTGCCAAAAATTAAAAAACAATCCAATTTCAGAAAACAGATTTTTAGAATTTCTTAAATCCCACAGAAGGACAATATTTCATTTCTCTGAAAGAACTTGAATTTATTTTCCTCTCTTTAAAAAGCACGACAGCTGTAGCTATATTAAATACAAAATGCCTGTTCAAGTTCAACTGCTTTGCAATAACAAGGCCAAAAGAACCCAAAAAGGATGTACAGTTGAAATGTGCGGAATTTAGAACTTTGGCACACACCTAAAAACTTCTGTAATGGGTCTTTTATTTCTAATAGCTTATGCAGTGCAACAACAGAGCTCTGCAAAGCACAAGGCCAGTGTGCAGAGGTGCACA
Source organism: Apistogramma diplotaenia (assembly GCA_015052665.1). Taxonomy (NCBI): domain Eukaryota; kingdom Metazoa; phylum Chordata; class Actinopteri; order Cichliformes; family Cichlidae; genus Apistogramma; species Apistogramma diplotaenia. The sequence goes on along the minus strand of VOQJ01033685.1, from coordinate 66,588 downwards.
CCGTGGTCAAAGATCGTATCATTTAAACTTTGCATGCTAATGAACACACGCAGTGCAGAAACAAGGGATCCAACTGGCTGCATGGAAGTCAACATGGAAGTAAAGTCAAGTCAAAGTTTATTTCTACAGCACTTTCAAAGAACCTCAGCTGACCAAAGTGCTGTATAGATATTACAAAACATATGCTATACATCAGCAATAAATCAGCAATAGCAATTATACCAAACATCAAGTAGGACAAAGTAAAAAAAAGTTGAGTTTGCACAATAAAACCAGGGTACTCAGCTCACCTGAAAGCAAACGAATATAAAAATGTTTTCAGAAGTGAATTAAAATGATTGAAACTCTGGTTTGCTCTTATATGAAAGGGTAAGTTCTTCCAAAAATTAGGCACCACCGCTGAAAAGGCTCTATCGCCTCTGCTTATAAGCCTGGATCTGGGCATACTCGAGAGCAGGTGGTTTGTAGACTTCAGGGCTGGTAGGGTTTCAAAATTTCATTTAAATGGCAAGACACCAGTCCACTGAAACTCTTAAATGCAAGTAATACACTTTTAAACTGGATCCTGACATGGACTGGAAGCCAGTGTAAGAAGTCCAATATGGGACGAACTCCCAATAGAGTTCAGCATCAGTGCAGTAATTTGCAACACCTACATACAGTATGGTGTATAACATCAGAACACAGCGAATGTTTGACACAAAAACTGAACTCTGAAGGAATCAAAGCTCAACACCAGCTGCATCCTGATGTTAGACATCATACGATGATGCTTCACATGCACACATGAGTGCTCATGATGCTGAATGGCGCTCTCAAATTGACAAAGACAAAAACAAAGAGCATTTTATCATTCATTTCAGTTTGTTTTAGTTATTTTTGTAAACACACAGTACAGTCTGTTATATATTTTTTCCTTTTACCTATTGTTTTGTATTTATTTCAGTTAATGAAACATATTTCATTTGTATTACCCCAGTAAACATATATATTTTTGTGTGTTTTTGTGACCTCTACATCATGTTTAGTTTCTTTCCCCCAAAAAACCTAAATAAATTACACAACATATTTCCAAGTAATAACATTTACTAAAATCGCAAATGTAACAAAAATGCTACAAATGAAAACCCTATATGCAAATAGATTTTTATTTTATATAAATTGCCTTTTCATTTGTAAGAAGTGGGTTAAATAAACACCCCAGGTAGGGGTGGGGGAAGGGAGACAGGACAAAAGACACACTGTGGAAGAGAAGAACAGAGATTAACAATAACTAATGATTAAATGCAGAGTTGTCTATAAACACACATAGATAGTGAAAAGAGGTGAGTGTAGAAGAAACACTTCACGCTCAGGGTCACATGATTCAAACTTATGTATAAGCGTTATCAAAAGAAAACATTTAAGGCTAGTCCACAGAAAAGGGCCCTGAATGCTGAAGTCTGCCTCTCATTCTACTTTTAAATTTCCAAGGAACTACATGTAAGCCAGCAGTCTATGAGGTACCACGAGGTCTTTAAGATAAAATGGGGCCTGATTATTTAAGATGCTGTATGTGACGAGAAAGATTTTAAATTTGAGGGAGCCAATGAAGAGAAACCAAATTGTTTAACTAATTTTCTTGCATTAGTGTTAGCCATAACTTGAACTGGTTTGGATTCCACAGAGGACACTGGCCAACTCATTCGACTGCACTTTCTTTATTTGTTCCAAACATGTATTTCAATATTTAAATGAAATTAATGAGGTAGGTTGAAAACCTATAGGGGAGAAACACAAACACACATTAAAGTACCTCCCAATAAACCAAGAAGCAATGGCATTATTATTAAACACATTTGCATACTTTTATATTTATACAGATTTTTACCAAAGAAAGTTCAGGAATTTATCCTCAGATTCCAGAAATAAAAAAAAATCGAATGAAATAAAAAATAAATCACAAGTTTCTCAAAAGTTTTAAACGAATGGATTCCAAGTTAAGAAAGCATGTATGACAGCAACCTAACGAACTCAAACAGCTTCAACACATTCAAGTTGAGCAATTATTCATTCAAGGGCAATTGTGTAAATTAAACTAAGCATGCCACACATATTCACCAGAGTTAAGCTTTGAAATCAAACAAAAGCTTCTCTGGGTCTCCTAGAACACTGAGCTCTCTCCTCTCTGCTGCTTTATTCTACCTTGATGGCAAAGAACAAATAACTTGCACACCTGATTGTGGAAGGTTAAATCACATCCTCGTCTGCCTCGGCCTATAAGCTCATACCAAACCATTCAAATTCAAACTATAACCAGTAGAAATATAAAATGCATAAATAGCAAAATAACTTTTTTTAACACATACCTTAACAATGATCTCTCTTTGTAGTCCTTGTCAGTACCCTAGCTGCAGCATTTTGGATAAACTGAAAGTGTTTTGGGAAGTTTTTAAAACAATGTGATGAAACTGAATTACAACAGCCCAGCCTAGAACTATTGATACAGCCTCTAAATACAGTTTTTTCTTCATCACAGAAACAGGATGCTTCTAATTTTAAAGAGATTGCACAAATACAAGAAAGCAGTCATACATATTTTTTAATATGGCGTGTGTCATCTGGCTTCATGGATAGATAAAGCTTGGTATCATCTGCATAGCAATGAAACGGGACACTATGCCTTCTAATAATACTCCCTAGGGGTAGGGGTACGCAAACGTTTTTCAAGGAGGGCCAGATTTGACAAGGGCATAAAGTCTCTGATGAGATTATTATAAACAAAAAAGAGGCATAAAATATTATTACAATATTATTACAATTTTTTTTTTTTACAAGTTGTTTGCTGCATAAAAATGAAAATTTTTATACAGGAAGTAAGCAAATTTTAAGATTAATACAGAACACAAAGCTATATGTATTTTCTGCATAAATGTAAAACATACAGAAAACGTAAAGAACACATCAGTATAATTCTGAAAACTGAGCAACAGGTAAACTACCTAATGTGAAGGTACACAGGGCAGGTCTGGTTCAAAAGCAGTGGTAGACATGTGTAAAATGTCACTAGGTGGGAGTTACTTAGTCTTGATTTGAAGCAGTTCTTGTTTAAGTTCAGAACAGAGAACAAATACGTGGAGCCAAACAAGCTTAACATTTTCTTTGCCAATGTTCGCATCTCCGGAAACTTGACCTCATCCTGCTGCCGGTAAAAAGGCTGCAGCAAATCACTGCCACACTGAACCTCAGTCAGCTCCAGCTACAGGTGCGGTGGAGTGGAGTGTCCTGTGGTGTTACTTCACATTATGTTCCTCAAACAATCAACAGTCTCATGGCAAATCAGGCAGGCAGACATTTCACTGTGAAACGTTGTAATTTCCTCCTTTCCTGGAAGTGGCAAACGTCATCATCAATGTTGCTTTTTCTACTTGCTGTAGCCATGATGGTTGAAGGGTCTGAGCAAATTTCATTCAGCCAGTTAAGTGTCGAATCAGGACCCCCAAATAAGACCCCCAAATAAGCCTCAAGATTGGTCCATTAGTCAATCTTATTCTTTTTGAAGTTTTACAGCAGGTGGCATACACCTGTTACATGATGCCGCATCCATGAGTTAAAAGGAGGAAATGCCTGTGGAACTGCATTCATCATTTGAGCCGGTGGATCAAAAATAACACATTTGTGGACAAAATGTGAGGAACCATATAAAATCAGATCTCAATCTCTGGGAAGCAGAGTAATGTATTTTACTGTAAATTTAATGCATATTACTATTGAATGTGTTGGGATTTCATGGGTGCATGGGCTGGTGTGGCTTTCAGTGATGCCATGGAGACAAGAAAATAAGAAAATAATAACATCCCAAGGCTGCTGTTTCCAGCGGTAAGAACTGGTCAGCAAGTGAACTTTTATAGACTAGAAATTTAATGTACACACAATGACCTAAATTCATAAATTACTGGTTAAAGTGATTGGATTCGATCTTAACATTATTTTATCACAATCACAAATAATATTACCGTGTCCAACACACCGAATGCCAAATATCTCGTTAAATGTGTCAACTTTAAAAAAGCGGAAGGAACAGAAATTAAAAATAACTATTTCAAACTAAATACATTTTCACACTTTTATTGCTTACTTTGTGAAAACGAACAGTCGACAAACCCTGAGACATAAACACTCTCAAAATCTGTTGTTTCACGTGTTTGAGTGCTTTTTAAATGTTTAACCACAGCAGAGAGGCTACACGTTCAAACTACTAGCAGCCTTTTAACACACCTTTAACCTAAATATTTAAAATGCTGTGATGTAGCCTCAAATGGACTCTTGCTGCTCATGCAACACTTCTCGGCCTTGACGGCTTACCAGATTGCTCATCATTCTCACGTAACAGAGCTAATGTTACCTTCTGTATTATCCTAATGTTACTACCTGCTTACGTACTACACTTTCTCGCTCACTCTGTCCCTCGGGTTCCCTTTCAAAGCCTTCATCTCCGGCTGCTCCTCTCCCTCCGCCGCTGCTGCGCTGCTTGCTGGAGCTTTGCTGTTGCAGAGGACGTGGAGGCTACAGCAGCGAACATGTCTGTGATTTTTACACATTTTGTAGCATCTACAGTGACACGCTTCAGATTCTTCGCATTTACAGTAACTTCTCCGCTCCCCCTTTCTGCTGCTTTGGTACCTCTAGATCCATGTGTGCCCAGCACTGAAACTAGCGGGAGTTACAGGGGACCACGTAGAGAAAAGGTGGGGCCGCTTTCGTCCTATGTCCTGATTGGTTCAGTCCACTGTCTATATTGAAGATGGGCCACTGGGCTGCCCCCTCTAAATTGTGGGCCGATCTCTCCAACAGCATCGGCCCCCGAGGACTGTCGGCCCAGCGGGAAAATGATGTATGTCAGATTACCAGTCCTGCCATGTGTTTAAGTGAATATGCTTTAAATTAAATAAATAAATTGAAGTGTACTCATTTTAT